>BQNB010151792.1:0-15854 GCA_026074375.1 Tanacetum coccineum | reverse complement strand
TCTGTTTTGTTTCGCTCTGCATAATCACTTTTGTTTCGCTTAAGCACTTACGTAGATGGGATCGTAAGTCGCTAAAGAATACCCCTTTTTTGTTTTGCTTGTGTCACTTTTGTTTCACTCGTCCTACTTCTTTTTGTTTCACCTAGGTCTCGACGCAACACAACACACAAAAAAACACTTTAAACTCGATTTAAACACGTAAAGTTTCAAACTTTTTGATACAAACTTGTTTTAGACACACTAAACAACTAGAAAAATTATAAACTTTAACATATTTAGATATTAAAAGTGATGTTTTAGGAGTTTTTCTTGATAAAAAACTTTGAACAAAATAAGCAAAAAATAAGCTTTTACACCCGAAAGATCAAACCTTTTTATGTAAAAATGTTTTGAAATCTTTTAGAACCTAAAACATAAGTATTTGATGTTTAGAAACCATTACAAATCGTTTTTAGGAGATGAAAATACATGATCCAAACACCCTCTATGAAACGACTCAAAACTTAAAAAAAATGACCACAAACACAAACAAATCCTCCCTTTGCGATTGATACCACTTGTAAGAATGTATCTGACATGACTTCACACACTTAATAAGCAAGAAATAAGATGAGGAATAAGATGAGGATGACTAGAATAAGCTAAAGGGAAAAGGATGTTTCTTGACAGGAATGATAAGCAAAACAAACACCATATTCTCTCTAACTTACAAAAATCATATGAGACTAGTCAACCCTCTTCCTAAAGGGAGAAGGCTTCCTTTTATAGCATAAGGAACCTCTTACACTTCTCCCTCTTGGGCGATGTGGGATAATTCCCATAAACATGAAATATAAACTCAGAATCCTGTAACTACTATTCTAATCTATTACAAGGTTTGTAAATACATAATGACCATCACTTCATAAAAATGTAAGGCTAACATACTTGTTGTGATTGATTAATCTCATCATATACTTGAATCTAAAGTTTTAAAATGATTAAATTTAAACGATAAAACGATAAACTATTCAACCCCTAGTCTAGTTTTTCACAGAATTTACACATCATAAACATTATTGATTATCAGTTTTTCAGTATGATCTCAATTATATTGTTTGCTCTGAATAATAATTGTTTATCTTTTGTTATGGAAGGCTAAGCCTTTAGTGTCTGCCTCGCTATGAACCATTTTTATTCAATGATATAGTTCTTTAGTTGATTATAGTTGGGTTTTTTATGTTTTATGTGTTGTTAAAGACTTGCGTCTTTGCGTAGACCATGACCACCTGTTGAGAATAGTTGTTTAGTATAGCGGACCTCTAAAAGACACATATTCGAATCATTAAAACACCTGACAAGTGACCTTTAATGGTAGCATGATCGATAATGCGGGCCTAACTAGTTAAAAGTGGTAGACAATAGGGTTTAAGATTTACAAGCGATATCTAGGATAATTGGACCTATAGGATTGGCCTATCCAGTTATTAAGAAACTAAGTGCTTTGCAGACAGACTAAAACATATGTCACATATATTAGTTGAGGAACTTATAGCTTGGAAGGTAATTAGGATAATCAGACCTATAATATTGGCCTATTCAGTTACTGAAAGAAGTAGGGAGGAGCATGTAATGTACTGAACCTCCTCTACTAAAGAATCATTGAAACACAGCTAGATGAACATTGCACATATGATTATGTCATTGATGAGATTAGGATAGTAGCAAGGTGAACATTCCTTTATCTCTTGACCGTCTCTTTATCATTTACTTTTATTGTTTTTTTATTTTCCATAATTAGTAATTGAGTTAATTGCATTTTTGGTCCCTGTGGTATGGCCAAATTGCAGGTTTGGGACTCTAACTTTCGAAATTGCAGTGATGGTCCCTATTTCACAACCCGATCTTCTTTATAATATCACGAACGGGATTCACTGCGTGAGTGTGATGAAATCTAAAAGATTGGGTTATAATTTAAAGCTACCGTAGACTTAGTGATCACAGCAGAACAAATGTGCAACATGAAAGGATGTGTTTTGGACAATTATTTAACGAGGGACGTGAGACGGTTTTTTGACAAACCACAGGGATGATTTTTGCACTTCTCACTTTCTGTTTTATATTTTTTTCTTTACGGTGTCTAATTGTTCATATGCAAGTGGTCTCCTTTGTCTCCATCTTCTAGAAAAATGTCGAAAAGTCCTGGTTTGTGGTTCAAGCTTCAACCTCAAAGCAAATACAAAAATGTCTTGCTACTACTTATTACTGGTCCATATTAACACACAACTCATTTGGACTCTTTTTAAGAGGGTATTTGGGATTGCTTATTAAAAATAGATTATTCGTTTTGAAAACGGATAATCAGATAATCAGCTTTTAGAAAACGTGGTTATGAAATATAGTGTTTGGATTTGATTATGCTATTTGATATCGTAATAATCAGATAATCAGTTTTTTTAGTGTTTGGCAAATAAGATTATCCGGTAACTTAAGAGGTAAAATGACTAAAATAGACATGCTCAACTTTTTTATTCTTTTATATTTTAATATCTATAATCTATATCTAATGAGTCGTGACAATATACTTATAACACATATAATTGTATTTATTTTTATTATAATTATTATTTAATAAATGAATGACCAAAAATATGCTAATATATAAAGATCTTTGTTTAACCGATTGGATATTCATTTATCTGGGCCATACTAAATGGGCCTATATTTTTTAGGGTTCAAGTTATTAGTCGTCTTCTACCTTTGTTCTTCGCCACCATAGCTAGACTTTGCTTCTCCTTCTATAGTGACGTATTTATAAAAAAATAAAAATAAAGATATTTTTGTAATTTTGATGAAAAAACAAAATCACGTTTCACAACAGCATGTGAGGGGCTGCTGTTGCAAAACCACGTTTTGAAGCTCATAAAACGCAGTTAAGTGATTTTAAGTTTTGTCTTGCCAAACACTAAATTTAGATTATTCACGTTTACAAAACGTGATAATCTGGGCCAAAACGCAGCCCCAAACACCCCCTAAATTGGTACGTATTATTTTTGTATTTTTAGTTACTTGTGAATAGGAAGAAATGATAATGTTCAATAAAAAAAATTAGAAATAAAGCCACGGACCTATCTAAATTCTCAAATATGACATACGCATTTAGAAATAGTGCCATGTGATGAAGTAAGGTAAAAGAATGACATTTCAATGAAATGTAATGTTGATGCATAATTTGGTCGGGTCGGTCCTGACGACTTTTCTGGTGCCGTTCGTCGTTTTCCCGGGCCTTGAATAGTGCTGCCAACAAAGAAGAACCGGTTAGAAGGGGACCCGAGGCCGGAGCCCCGGGATCCACCATCTGACGGTCAAGTCAGAATAGCATAAGCATATAGTAAAGAGATGGTAGAGAATCACCTGTGTAGGCCTCTGTAGGTAGGATGATCCTACCCTTGTATATATAGTGTATGGATTAGGGTTACGTAGGATGTGAGCCACCCTTTTATCTAGGCTTTAACGATTTATAATGGTTCTTTCAAGTGTGTTTTTTTACAATTTTTAATGTTAACACAGCATGGGGCGCATTTGCTTTCCAGTATGTGTGAACAATCCAACATTTTCACGCTGGTCATTCTCAACAATTCATTCTTTACTATTTTTTATGTCAATAAATCTAAAAAATATTTTTGTACTTTGAATCAGCATGTTACGTGTTTTACTATTTTGAGCTTTTTGTCTTATATAATTTTAAGTTTTTGAAATAGAACCGTTTGATTGTGTTTACTCCTTTTTTTTTATGTGTTTTTTTTGTTTTTTAGTCGTGATTTGTTGAATGTTTTTTAAAGATCTCGCTTACAGTTTAAAATTCTGTTTCAAGTTGTTTAACTGATAAGGGTGAAAATAAATATGATAAGAAAACCATTTAAAGAGTTAAGTCAATTCAATTGTTAATTAACGTTATATTCTCTTGAACCTGCATGTTTTGGCAATTTTTAGTTGTTCTAGTTTTTGGCTATATGCTAGATATTGTTATTTTATCATTTATCAATTTGGTTTGATGGAGACGTGCATAACTTCTTTTTGGTTTTCAAACATGAGGCGGCACTTTTTATTTTTTTTTTTTTTAAACAAATATATGGTGTTTACTAGTCAAGACAATTATGTGTTTGTGTGACATGTAAATGCGACTATTACGAAGAGCTGTAAGTAAATTTGATAGGTTTTTCATATTTTGTATTTTGCTGAGGAAGTTTTATAGTTTTACGTAAAACGCTTTACGTTTTACGTTATAAACTTTTAGCTTATGCATGAATGTAACATCATACACACCTTTCCATTACATTATAATAAGAAATTAACATCACCTATATTAATAATATAAAAAATTCAAAATAAATTCCCACCCCCTAACATAATACATGACAAAACCGTACTCACCCCAGGACTCTTCCCCTTAAGATTACATATTACCCCAACCTCCCTACATTTATTACCATATCGTATAAAATATTTAACCACTTTAGGGCTTTTTTTAGGCTTGTCTTTTGGGCAAAAACCCATATGGAGTTGCCTGTAAAATACAGAGACAGAAGATTATTGTTGTTATGCTTTGTACTACTAATATTACCAGAGTCATGTTTTAGCAAAGCAGAAAGCAGCAAAGGCACAAACCTCTTTTCTTTCCCCTCTATTCCTTAACGGTACACTCAAAATCACCTCTCTTCTCTTCTAATTATTCATCTTCATTGTGTTTGTTCTTTTCCTCTAACAAATGTATAGCTCACTTATAATACAACTCAGACCTGCTCGATAAATAAACACCTATGACTTGTTTGGTTTATTTGAGAGTCATAACACTCCTTAAATAATTCACAACTCGCAAGAATGAACCACTTTTATATTTCTCTCTAACTTAATATAGCTAATAGTATTCGGCCAACATTTAAGAACCACCAGAGGAAGATTTGAGATTGATTAGATAATAGTTTTTGCAAGGGTTAATTCAAGAAGTTATAAAGGAGGATTTTTCAGTTATGTAAATCATACATAATTTGGGGTTATTTTGCTATTTTGGTGTTTTTTCTTTTATCTTAGTTGAGCTAACGCTTGCCTATAATTTCATTGCTGTCAAGGGGTTTAGTAATCCTTTGTCGATAGTTCATTGAACTTATTTTTTGTTAATGAACATCTTATTTTCATGGTTTATTATCACGAAATTAGTTAGTTTATCTTTAAAAGATTTACGTAAGGATACAGAAGAAAGAAAATACTATAATATACTTCATTTCAAGAAAAAAGATTAGTTAAATAAAAATTATAACACAAGTTCAACAACTTAAATTAATTTATTTTGCATCTCCATAGAGTTTACAGGCTAAAATATTAGAGCTGGTAAGTAAAGGAGAGGTTGTGGGGGTGTTAGGTTTTATGTTTTAAATTTATATTTATTGTTTTTTATTGTCGGGTTTTGGGCGTATGAAAGAGAAATTGAGAAGAATACGTTGTTAGAAGTTAAGGGCATTATTCTATAAGAGAGTTAATGCCTCTAAATAATAACTATAATTGTCTATGCTGTAAACTTGTAGTGCATTAAATTTTTGTATTAAATATATACTGAAGAGGGTTTATAGTTAATTAAATTAAAAAAAAGTACTCTAAAAGATACTAAAGAATAAAAATTCGACATGAAAATAAAAAACAAAAAAATATAAAAAACATGGGACGAATATGGTCTTGCCTTTTGTTAAATAGCGTTTTGAAGAGTGCAAGTGAGGGGGAGTGTTATTGTGGTTGGTTTGCACAAGTTCTTAAATTTCTGGTAGATTTTTACGGGGGGGGGTACGTGAAGTGGGGTGCATCGGGTTTATTAGTGGGCGTTCTTTTTTAATGGGTGTGATGTGGGGGGGTGTATTGTATTGTTTTTGTTAGGTGTGAAAATTTAATTGGTTATCTTATAAGTGTTGTGGGTAAATTAGTTGGTGTAGGAGGTAAAAAAGTAATTCCACAGTTAGTTGTAGTTAACAAGGAATTAGTAGTCAGGGTAGGTTATAAATTATCTTTCATTTTTTCAAACAAGAAAACATACTTAAAGGTAATAATGAATTATGAAATTTAGTGAGCAGTTAGGACGCATAAAAAATAAGTAACTGCAACCACCGAATTTTTTTTTTACTCCTTTGTTCTTTTAGATTGGTGCTCTATTGTAGTTCCCAGATGAAGACTCACATAAAGGAAAATTTTTATTCAACCTCGTCAACTTTATATTAAAATGTTCGTGGGTGGCGCACAGGTTTGGTGGGTTCAAACATTTTTTAATTTAAGATTACTATGTCTTAACGAATTTACAAATATACGCAGTTTCTCTAGCACAATTAATAAGGACTAGAAAATATGTTCATTTATTTATTCAGAGCAATTTTAAACATTTTGAAATTCAAATTTCTTGGACCTTTTATCTTTCCCCGACCTGTTTTTTTTTCCTTTTTTTCCGCTATCTTGTTGACACTCTTACCTTATAAGTTCTCTGATTCCCTTATTTATCATTAAAACTGGCTAGGAATATTAGGGCTAGGAAGGAGTTATAGGTAGCAGAGGGGAAAAACTAGGAAAAGAAAAGTTCCAGAAAATTCCCCCCCCCACGCTGCACAAAAGGACCCAAAAAGACAAATTGGGGTAATAGCCCTATAGTTAGTTTTTATTAGTAAGATCATGTAAACCTAGTCATTTTTGGGCGTGGTCGCGAGGCCCTTGAATATTTAATTTTAAATACACTGGTCCTCCCGCCTCACCGTCCATCCTTCCAACCCACCGCATTCCACCCCCTCTTTTTTTTTTACCCCCCTAGTTTATCCCCCATTTCTCTTCCTCCTTTAGTTATTCAGCACCCTCCCCTTCCTCCCTTCTCTTGTTGCCTTAACTAATTTTTTTTACCCTTTAAAAAAAAACATTTTTAGTTTAAATTTGTTTTAGACTTACACCCCACCTCCCTTTAAACCCCCTGACCCTTGTCTTTCTTATCCTTTATACTTTTGTAAATCTTCTTCAAATTTAAAAGGGGGAAACAGTACCTAACACGACCAACCAACCACACCACACACCCCCAACTCACTTTTTGTAAGTGGGACCTATCCTTAGGGTATGCCCCCGCTAGGTAAAGACACCGATCTTCGATACAAATTTTCCTCTCTGTTCAACCTAGATATCTCCCCCAAGATATAATAATATTCCGCTTCGTCTTAGATTTTTCCCCCGTATTAGTTTTAGGTTGTTAAGTAATGGTAAAACACCCCCTCAGTAGGTTACGTTTCTATTAAAATACGTTGGGACGATTTCTCATCATATATCGTAATTTTCCTACCACGTATTTTAGCACTACCTATAATTCTTTCTAGGTTCTAAAACAGTCCTCAATAACCCACCCCAACTCCAGAAAAAAAAAATCATTTTATATTATCATTCTCATTCATGCAGAATTATCCTCTAATTTTGTATTCATTCGTAAAATCATGTGAAGTTTTTGTTTTCCAAGTTGTTAATCCCAAGCCTCAAGTCACTCCAAGTGCAAGAGGACTAGATTATTTTTCATCCTCAAGTAGACCCCCTTAAAATTAAGGGGACCGCCCACCTATTTAAGGGGACCGCCCCTAGGTAGACGCTCCCCCAGTTTGTCCTATAAATACTGGACTTTTCCCCATAATTTTCTCACCTTTTGCACTCATTCTTTCTGTTCTAAAACAGCCCACACATCTCATCAAAATCCTTTGATCATTTAATCATAAAGCTTTGTTTCCAAGTGATCCAAGCTCAATTCCTCAAGTGCAAGAGAAGAATACTTCCATCCTCAAGTGAAGAAGTATTACACCTTTGTGTGTTGTTGCAATCTTATTGCATCCATATCATAACTTGTAAATCTTTTGTATATCTTGTATTTATGTGTAGTAGCTAGATCTTGGCGATCTTTGTAAGTATAGATAGATCGTGGTGATCTTACCAAGTAGTGTTAGTTAGTTGTGGCATAAGTAGTGTGGTGAAGTGAAGTCGTGAAGTTGTGAGGAAGTCTTGAAGTTGTGAAGAAGTTGTGAAGTTGTGAAGTCGTGAAGTTGTGTTGTGATAGATTGGTTCTAGCTAAGATTAGAACTCGACATTTAGCTTTGTGTCGTAAATCGGTGTAAGCAACGTTGTGTACGGTTTTCTCCGCCATAAGGGAGCTTGTTGACATAGTGAAGAAAACTCTCGAGTTAGGTGCTCGGGGAGTGGAGTAGGGCGAAGAGGTGCTTCGTTACCGAACCACTATAAATCCTCGCGTTGTGGTTTGATTGTTCTTACTCTTATCTCTTGTCTTACATTATCTCCTCATACTATCATATCAATTGTTTAGATAAATATATTGTTCATATTGTGCAAGTGTTGAGTTCACATAAATTCAAATCTAGAATTTTTTACAAACACTTCAAAACCTTTAATTAAAAAGCGGTAAACTATTCAACCCCCCTTCTAGTTTTCCACAATTGGTATCAAGAGCCACGCTAAACAAGATTTTTAAAATAAATTGTATTTTAAAACTTGAATCGATCTATGGAATCGGAAAAATATTTAGAAGGGCAATCTATGCAAAGACCACCACTATTTGAAAGTGATGGATTTATTTATTGGAAAAATAGATTTGAAACTTATGTGAAGTCAAAAGATCTAGATCTTTGGCATGTTATTACCGATGGTGATTTTCCTCCTATTCAAAATAATCCCGAAACTAAAAAGGATGAAGTTGTACCTTTTCATAAACAAAATGATGATCTTAAAAAGAAACTTGCAAAAAATAATGAAGCTAAAATGGTAATTTATAATGCTTTGCCACGTAAAGAATACGAAAGAATTTTTATGTGTCAAACCGCAAAAGAAATTTGGGATACTTTGCTAATCACACATCAAGGTAATAATCAAGTCAAAGCTAACAAAATAGATCTTCTTGTTCAACAATATGAACAATTTACGATTCCGGAAGAGGAATCAATAGATAATGCCTTTGCTAAATTTAACACTATTATTACTAGTCTAAAAGCACTTGATGAAGGTTTTTCTAGCAAGAATTGTGTTAGGAAATTTCTTAGGGCATTACATCCAAAATGGCGCGCGAAAGTCACGGCGATTGAAGAATCAAAGAATCTAACAACCTTACCTCTTGACGAACTTATTGGAAACTTGAAAGTCTATGAAGAGGTAATAAAGAAAGACTTCGAAACGGTCAAAGGCAAGAAAGAACAAAGTAGATCTCTTGCATTAAAGGTGAAAAAGGAAGTAAGTGATGAAGATAGCTCAAGCTCCGATAGTGAAGACGAAGAGTATGCTATGGCCGTAAAAGAATTCAAGAAATTCTTCAAGAGACGAGGAAGATTTGTAAGACAACCACGAGGCGATAGAAAAACATTCCAAAGAAGTAGAAATGATGGTTATGGTAAAAGTGAAAGAAAATGTTTTAGATGTGGTGATCCAAATCACCTCATTGGAGAATGTTCAAAGCCGCCAAAGAACAACGATCAAAGAGCATTTATTGGAGGAGCATGGAGCGACAATGGAGAAGATGAAGTAGGAAAGACTAAAGATGAAACTTGCCTTGTAGCTCAAGCGCCCGATGAAATATGCTTAGGAGTAAACTTGGAACCCGATGAGTGGATTAAAGATAGTGGATGCTCAAAACACATGACCGGTAATCGAAAGTTGTTCTCTTCGTACAAAGCATACAACGGAGGAAACGTAATCTTTGGGAGCAACTTGCGCGGTAAAATCATAGGCAAAGGTATGATCTCTCAAGACTCCCTAATAATTGAAAATGTTGAGCACGTAGATAAATTAACATATAACTTGCTTAGTGTAGGTCAAATATGTGATAACAAATGCAAAGTAATATTTACCGAATACGATAGCAAAATAATCAAAGACAAAAAAGTTATAGGAAAATGAATTAGGAAAGGAGGAATATATGTAATGAAACTAGGAAATAAACCGGAAGACAAAATATGCCTTGAAACATTAGACGTAGGGTCACGCTAATATGTAATTAATTCAATCATTAGCATCTAAATAATTAGTTAGAAACCTACCCAAACTAAAATACGACCAACATTTTTGTGATGCTTGCAAATTTGGAAAACAAGCTCATACAAGTCACAAGGCTAAAAATATAGTTTCAACAACTAGATGCCTAGAACTACTTCACATGGATATTCTTGAAAGCTTTTCTTCAATCATCTCGCAAATGATCTACATTTTATATAAAAAAGTTATGAGCTAGTGAGAAAAATATACGTTTTATAAGAATCATATATGATTCATACTGAATCATATATGATTCAGTATGAATCATATATGATTCTTAACATTTACAACACTTGCAGAAACAAAATGCATAAAAGATCGTGTATAAAAGATACTATAAATGAACCTTTTTGTCGGTATGAGGCAAAACTGAAGCATATTCACAAAAACCCTCTACCTTAACTGTTTCATTTTCACTCCATTCTCCATAAAACTCAAGTTTTCCAAAAGCTTCATCCTATATCTCAAGATCCTGTCGGGTTCTCATATTCTTTGTACTCCAGTTCTTGATAGCAGGTCTTGAACGAATGATTGGAACACGATCAAATTTTGTGGAGTCAAGATACAAGAGCTGTACATAATCAAAAAACAGATATTTGTTGGTAAGTCAAATTTGATGCTTGAGAAATAATATATACGATTCATGGATAATCATATATATGATTCATGGATAATCATATATGATTCATTGAGAATCATATGATTCTCAATGAATCATATATGATTCTCAATGAATCATATATGATTCTCAATGAATCATATATGATTCACCTGACACTACAGGTATAAATACAAACTGATGGTAATATTTCATACATCTAAATGAGATATTACCATCATTTTTATAAACAATGTTAACATCTAAAAAAATAAAATCAAAGAAAGTAAAAAAAATAGATTGACACTTACAATCAAGAAACACAATGGACCATTGTAAAAACCACTATCAGTATTCAGTTTAAGACTGATTGCAAGACAACGGTGAATGAAATCACACCAGTCAACTCCAACAATATTGGTGTCTTCGTGAATACGCCGAACAACTGAAAGATTTACAAAAGCCCTCATCGTATCTACTTTACCCATAACATTAGCAAATAGCATAAGAAAGTTAACTTTAAAGATAAAGTCAACTCTAGTTGAACGAACTAGCTTCTCTGCAAAATCAGTAGCAAAGATTTGTTTCTTCTTCTTCGGAGCAAACTGACTCAACAAAATCATCATCTTCTCGTCTCTCGGGTAAATCATAAAGCGATATTCCACCTATAGGAAGCCCTAAAATCTCATGAACCTTTTCAGCAGTCACATGAACGACTCCCGTTTTAAGGTAAATGTTGTAGGTTTTATTATCAAAAGCTCTAACTACAAACCTTGCTAAACGATTTGGTAACGTATCTATGTTGACCAAATGCATTAATCACTAAGCCTAATAAGCATAAAAAGAAAGCATTAATCAGAAAAGTTACCGTCGCCGCAACTAGTGACGGTTTCAAGGATGATTGGACCTCCGATTTAGCCGCCTTTCTAGCCGCACGTTCAGCAACAATATCCATCAATCGTTTTAGGGGTAAAATTAGGGTTAGAAATGATTGTTTTTATGGTTAAAACGATTGATTTGGGGGTTAGGGTTAGGGCTAGAGATTAGGTTATGGTTAGAACGATTGATTTTGAGGATTGAGAGAGAAAGTAAACTTAGTGAGAGAGATAGATTTGTAAAAATAAATGACCATCATACCCTTACAGATATTATTTATTTATTTAATAAATAAAAGGGTATTAATCTACACCGTAGATTTAAAAGAGATGGAAGGCCAGGATTAGTTCATTGGGTCTTTGACATTTTATGAGTCTATAAGAAACTTTTGGCTATTGAAGCAAATGTCAAGAATTTTTGACATTCCACACATCATCTAAAACAATTTTGGCACTCTTTATGTCATGATGTATGGCGTTTAATCTGTCATTCATGTTGTTTTGAAGGCAACTAAAAACTTCTGGAATCTCAAAGCATATTTGCATATGTCGAGCCCAAATAAGAATAGACGTTTCGCAAACAACCATCACAACTTCCATAGGAAGTATGCTCGTCTCACAACCTTCATCACAAAAGGATAAAATATATTAGCACTATAAACGTTATTAACTACTTGTATATTTCATTATCTAGTGTTGAATATACAAAAAAAAGATAAACTTCGGGCCATATCACTGTCACTAACAATCATCTATATACCCATATCATATATGATTCATTTCATCAAAATTCACTTAACATAAAAGTTGAAAAATAAAGGAAAGTAAACTTACTATTTATCCCCTTCCATTGCAAACAAGCTATTACCCAACACAAACTCAACCCTCTTGCAACGAGCGGTAACATCAATCCTCCTACACATATAAGGCGAATTAACAGGCTTAACTGGCTTTTCAATCAATGATGTTTCCCTCACCTCTCCAACCCAATCAATGTTTCCCTCTATCCACTGGGTGAAAGATTCTACTTCAAATTCTTTACGGTCCTCAGCTTTCATAATAGTAGCAGCACGTACAACCTGATAATCATCACCAGCCGGCTCCTTTGGCTTTTCAGCCAACTCCTTTACATTCTCAGCCGGCTTTGGCTTTTCAGCCGCCTCCTTTGTATTCACAGCAGCCGGCTTTGGCTTTACATTTTGAGGCGCTTTCTGTGCCTTCGCTTCTTCAAGCAAAACAGTCTCCTTGAAAAATCCTTTATACTGCTCAAATAACTGCTTCACATTGTCGTCATTCGGAAACTCTTTGTTTGCATCTCTCAAGAGAGTTTCAACTTCAGCCTTCTCCTTGGATATGCTTGAAAGCTTTTCTTCAATCATCTCGCAAATGATCTACATTTTAAAAAAAGGGAAAGTTATGAGCTAGTGAGAAAAATATACGTTTTATAAGAATCATATATGATTCATACTGAATCATATATGATTCTGAACATTTACATCACTTGCAGAAACAAAATGCATAAAAGATCGTGTATAAAAGATACTATAAATGAACCTTTTTGTCGGTATGAGGCAAAACTGAAGCATATTCACAAAAACCCTCTGCCTCAACTGTTTCATTTTCACTCCATTCTCCATAAAACTCAAGTTTTCCAAAAGCTTCATCCTCTATCTCAAGATCCTGTCGGGTACTCATGTTCTTTGTACTCCAGTTCTTGATAGCAGGTCTTGAGCGAATGATTGGAAAATGATCAAATTTTGTGGAGTCAAGATACAAGAGTTGTACACCATCAGAAACATAGTTTGTTAGTAAGTCAAATTTGATGTTTGAGAAATAATATATACGATTCATGGATAATCATATATGATTCATGGATAATCATATATGATTCATTAAGAATCATATATGATTCTCAATGAATCATATATGATTCTCAATGAATCATATATGATTCTCAATGAATCATATATGATTCACCTGACACTACAGGTATAAATACAAACTGATGGTAATATTTCATACATCTAAATGAGATATTACCATCATTTTTATAAACAATGTTAACATGTAAAAAAATAAAATCAAAGAAGGTAAAAAAATAGATTGACACTTACAATCAAGAAACACAATGGACCATTGTAAAAACCACTAACAGTATTCGGTTCATGACTGATTGCAAGACAACGGTGAATGAAATCACACCAGTCAACTCCAACAATATTGGTGTCTACGCGAATACGCCGAACAACCGAAAGATTTACAAAAGCCCTCATCGTATCTACTTTACCCATAACATTAGCAAATAGCATAAGAAAGTTAACTTTAAAGATAAAGTCAACTCTAGTTGAACGAACTAGCTTCTCTGCAAAATCATAGTCAAAATTTGTTTCTTCTTCTTCGAGCAAACTGACTCAACAAAATCATCCTCTTCTCGTCTCCCTCGGTAAATCATAAAGCGATATACCACCTAAAGGAAGCCCTAAATCTCAGGAACTATTTCAGCATTCACATGAACGACTCCCGATTTTAAGGCAATAAAATGTTTGTAGGTTTATTATCAAAAGCTCTAACAACAAACCAATGCCTAAACGTTTTGTAACGTATCTATGTGACCAAAATGCATAAATCACTAAGCTAATGCATAAAAAAGAAAGCAATTAATCATAAGAGTTACCGTCGCCGCAACTATTGACGGTTTTCAGGATGATTGGACCCTCCGATTTAGCGCCCTTTCTAGCCGCACATTCAGCAACAATCTCCATCAATCGTTTAGGGGTAAAATTAGGTAGAAATGACTTGTTTTTATGGTATAACGATTGATTTGGGGGTTAGGATTAGGGCTAGAGATTAGGTTATGGTTAGAACGATTGATTTTGAGGATTGAGAGAGAAAGTAAACTTAGTGAGAGAGATAGATTTGTAAAAATAAATGACCATCATACCCTTACAGATATTATTTATTTATTTAATAAATAAAAGGGTATTAATCTACACCGTAGATTTAAAAGAGATGGAAGGCCAGGATTAATTTCAATTGAGCCTTAATCTCATCTAAAAATGATTTCCACTGCTCTTCTTCAGTAAGAGTCCCTTTGATAATACCTTGATTCTGTGTTGAACAAAAAAAAGTATTAAAAAAAACTATAAAGAATAAAAATACTTATAAATGTAAAAAAAGAAATTGACTAAAAAACGTACAATACATCCAGTAGGGAAGAAATGCCTTGTTGGGGTCGGATAGCCGAGAGCTAACTCTTCAAAGTTTAACAGTGCAACCCAACAGTCAATAACATTAGCATCGATCCACAATGTTGGAGCCAACGTCTCCATATTCACACGTACCGAAGATAAATCACGATGACCACCCAAAGATTGAAAAACAGTTTCACTACAATCATGTAAAAAGATAAATCAGAAAGAATCAAAATATATGATTCAAATGAATCATATATGATTCAGTTCATCAAAATTTTCTTAACATAAAAGTTGAAAAATAAAGGAAAGTAAACTTACTATTTATCCCCTTCCATTGCAAACAAGCTATCAACACAAACTCAACCCTCTTGCAACGAGCGGTAACATCAATCCTCCTACACATATAAGGCGAATTAACAGGCTTAACTGGCTTTTCAATCAATGATGTTTCCCTCACCTCTCCAACCCAATCAATGTTTCCCTCTATCCACTGGGTGAAAGATTCTACTTCAAATTCTTTACGGTCCTCAGCTTTCATAATAGTAGCAGCACGTACAACCTGATAATCATCACCAGCCGGCTCCTTTGGCTTTTCAGCCAACTCCTTTACATTCTCAGCCGGCTTTGGCTTTTCAGCCGCCTCCTTTGTATTCACAGCAGCCGGCTTTGGCTTTACATTTTGAGGCGCTTTCTGTGCCTTCGCTTCTTCAAGCAAAACAGTCTCCTTGAAAAATCCTTTATACTGCTCAAATAACTGCTTCACATTGTCGTCATTCGGAAACTCTTTGTTTGCATCTCTCAAGAGAGTTTCAACTTCAGCCTTCTCCTTGGATATGCTTGAAAGCTTTTCTTCAATCATCTCGCAAATGATCTACATTTTAAAAAAAGGGAAAGTTATGAGCTAGTGAGAAAAATATACGTTTTATAAGAATCATATATGATTCATACTGAATCATATATGATTCAGTATGAATTATGATTCAGTATGAATCATATATTTTGATCCTTTCTGATTTATCTTTTTACATGATTGTAGTGAAACTGTTTTTCAATCTTTGGGTGGTTATCATGATTTATCTTCGGTACGTGTGAATATGGAGACGTTGGCTCCAACATTGT
>BQNB010151791.1:0-15854 GCA_026074375.1 Tanacetum coccineum | reverse complement strand
TTTTCTTAAAATCTTGTAAAATAGTTTAGAACAGGTTATAAAGTGTGTTTAAATGAAAGCTTAAAGGTTTTAAAGAAATAATTGTAACTTAGAACACAAATATAAAACTTAACTTAACTGAATTTTCATTAAAAATGAAGTACAAGTACATTAAACTGGAAACTTAATACACTAAACTTTTAAAGAAACTAAAACTACTCAAAAAACTACTACCTTTTGCCTCAAGGGCTTACAAAGCTTATATAGAAAAACACAAGCTAGGGTTCCTGTCTTGGTCTTTTCTTGGCTTCTCTTGGGTGTGTTTCTTTGTAGACACATAAATGAGTTGTGTTTGTTGTGAGAGTGTGAACACAAATAAATCTTGGCCCTTCATTCACCTTGGTGCTTGTTCGGATCATCTAAACCGTCGAAATAAGCTTGGGGAGTTGTGGGATTGCCAACTTGGCAATCTTACAGCTGGGGTGAGTTTAGTGGAGGGGGAGGAGAGGGCTTATCCAGAGTTTAATGGGGGCTACGGGATAAAAAGGGGGTGGTTAACCCGTGAGTTGGTTGGGGTTTGAAAAGGGCGGGAAAAGGGTTATAAAAGAGACAGAGTGAAAGTTTGCCCATTTGGCAAAAATGGCCCCTCAAGGTGTATGTGGTGTTTGCAATTTTCGTCCTTGGTGTTATACAAGTTTGGGGACTTTGGCAGTTTAAGTCCCCAAAGGTTATACTTGGAGTTGCACCACAAGTCCTTGTTAGCTATAACTCTTTTCATTTGGCAGCTTTGGCCCTTGGGGTATCTCTTTGGCAAATAGGCAGTTTCACCCCTTCTCTTTCTTTTTTTCTTCTTTAAATAAGATTAGGGACTTAGCAAGTTTAGTCCCTAAACTTGTTTTTCTTGACTTTTGGCTTCGGGTTTGTCGGGGTTGACTTTTCTATACTTGGGCTTGGACTTGACTGTGTTTTTTCCACGCTTTTCCATTCCGTGTCTGGTTTTGTATTTTTTGTTTTTCAACTGACTAGAATGTTTTGACTTTCGTTATTTAATAACTTTAAGGGATCATAGAACAAGATGCATTTCGATCCGAGAATGCCCCAAAAAGGATAAATTCATCGTTCCCGACTTTTCACTTATTCCAAACCAAGCTTAAAACGAAATCACTGTTAATTATGAGTTAAGATGCTAACACTACTCATATTTGCAATTTGTAAACTTTTCACTCCCGACAATTTAATCCCCCTCGACTAATATAAACCTCGAAAAGTAGCTAAAGTGGTTGTCAAGCGGGGAATAAAGATTGATAGATTCCACAAAGTCCCGTTACACCATTTTTTATCTATTACACTAACTATCCTAAATTTTTGGATATTTTCTTTTTCTTTTCTGACTTATTGTTTGACTTCTTTATTACATCACATTGGGATCATAGAAAGAGAAACGCCCCATAGAGTAATCTACGGATTGTCTGACGGATATAAATTCA
This sequence comes from Tanacetum coccineum, assembly GCA_026074375.1. Classification (NCBI taxonomy): domain Eukaryota; kingdom Viridiplantae; phylum Streptophyta; class Magnoliopsida; order Asterales; family Asteraceae; genus Tanacetum; species Tanacetum coccineum. The sequence continues at coordinate 14,388 of BQNB010151791.1, read as the reverse complement.
TCGTCCCCGATTTTTCACTTTAGTTCCAAACCAAGGCAATTAAAACTAGATCATTTGTCAAGTTTAAGTCTAAATGCTAAGCACTCATATCTTACCTAACAAATCCTATAAATAAACGCGTATGCCATCGTGACAAACACTTTTACATTCATTTTTTCATATTCTTCCTATCCAATAGAAAAAACAGTCATAATCACAAATTGATTGTAACTTATTGGGTGATCATTAAAATAGAATAAGTTTTGTGGGTCAAATGTAAAATTACTATAAACATATTCGTGACCGACTTACCTAACAAATCCTATAAATAAACGCGTATGCCATCGTGACAAACACTTTTACATTCATTTTTTCATATTCTTCCTATCCAATAGTAAATTCGACGATTTTTCTAGTTTTTGTTTGTTCGATCATGGATTCGTTCGAAGATGATTGTTTTGATCCGGAGACCCTTACATCCACGACCATGGAGCACACGGATTGGTATTGGTTCACGGAGGCGATCCAAGCTAATGTCGAAAACACCTTCTCCGCCACGGACACGGAGTGGGTTATGGAAGTCGAACCGCCAACTAACAACGAAAACACCTATCTAAATACCTACAACAATCACAACCAATCATACATGTGTTACCCACTTTCTCAAATCGAAAAAAACCATCTAAAGGCTGGAAACATAATCATCTTGCCGCATTCCGTCCTTGATGAGCTTGCTTACCGTAGTAACGTTGTTTATCCTAAGGTTTTTTGCATTATGAAACCCGACATTAAGCTTAATTCCTATTGCAGTGTTATCGAGTTTACGGCTGATGAGGGGGTTGTTTTCATGCACAAGTGGATGATTAAAAACATTATAGTGGAGTAGTAAACATCGAGAACACGGTTATCTTTTTTAAGAAACTTACATTAAGTTACAACCGCATGCTACTAAGTTTACAATGCTTTCAGATCATAAAACGTTGCTAGAAAAATCTTTTAGGGATTCTGATTGTTTAACCACCGGTGATACTATTATATCAACTATACATTTCCCAAGCACATGGGCCAACACTTGCTAAGCGCATGAGTTTGGGCTCGCGGGTCACTTGGGCCGCTTGGGCTCGCGCCTGCGCTATAGCTTTAGCTTTTTTTTAGAATGAGCTTTAACATATTTTTATTTGGTCCGTCAAAGATGGATTAAGCATGTCGTAGCTATTTTTCACGTGTATACATAACAAGTCGTTATTCAGTAGATCCACAACAAGTATCAAATAATCGTAAAATGACACAATACGCAAACACCCCATCGTAGATCACTCGCTGTGATTAATCATAAGGGTGATAAGTATTTGATTGACATTATGGAAACTAAGCCATCACATGCAATATAATTGTCTAAAGGGTCATCTGGTTAAATTTGATGGCCATGTGTTAGATTTTTAAAACAGTCCTTTTAACATCAGAGTCGAAGTATGTGTAAAATAGTGAAGTGTAATTAGATTATGATTTTGGTTTTATATCGATCAAATGACACATACAATCTTCTTGAAGTTTAATAAATCTTCTATTCTTATAATTATAATTGTTGAGTTTTTAAAACATCTTATGATGATCCATAAAGTTTTAAATACCTTTGTATAAGATTAAATGTCATGTAGGGCTTTCTTAGAAAAAACATATCAACTCGTAACATTTGCTTATCTAAAACAATCTACAATGTTTACTTCCTTTAGAACAATATTCCCAGCTAAAATTATAGTTTTTCAAGAGATATCCATTTCGCTTAAACTTCTAGACCGAAAATCTATGTTTCGCATAAGCATAGAGTTTAAAAACCGAAATATTAAAGACACATGGATTAAAGTAGAACTTTCGTAAGAAATTTGGTTACAATTAAGAGGCTCACACATTTTCTTACGTCTCTGAGTTTGTCTTCTCCACCAAATCTTATACTGAATTTCCACCATTAAACCACAAACTTAAGCTCTTTTTTTCCTTTGAAAACTTTAAAATTTTTGATTCTTATCATACCGAAGTTACATTTTCTTTCTAAATAATATGTTATCCCATAACTGTTTTCGTAACCACTTGCGTAACTATATTTCATAAACACGAATACATAGTTTAGAATTAGGAAATATAAACAGATTAATGGATTGGTGATTTTAGCCTTAAAAACCTATTCTCTCGTCTCTTCGCCTTAGAATTACACCCATTATGTAATTTAAACGATAGACGTAAACCTTTTCTTGAGCCCAATAGGAGGAGTTGGGCCTGGCGTAGGAGCATAAGGGGTTAGCTTAGGGGTGAGCAGAAAAAAACCGAAAACCGAAACCGAACCGAATCGAAAACAACTAAACCGAACTAATAACTGAACCGAATTTGCCAAAACCGAACCGAAACGAACTACAAAAAAAGGTTTTCGGGTTGATATGAGTTTGGCAATCTGAACCGAAAACCGAAAACCGAAAACCGAATCTATATATATATATATATATATATATATATATATATATATATATATATATATATATAGTTATAATCAAATAAGAAGAAAACTTAAAATGAGAATGATAAGAAGAAACTACAACCACACATTTAAGATGCACCTACAAAAATGGATGCATCTCCCATTAAAATTCTCTCTCCTATTTAAAATGTGTGGCTAGAAATCCTTCTTATTCTTCTCATTATAGTTTTTCTTCTCACCGGATCCCTACTCTCTCTCTCTCTCTCTCTATATATATATATATATATATATATATATATATATATATATATATATAGAGACCATAAAACTTTTATTCTAAAATAAAAAAGCATTTTTATGCTTGAAATATATTTTTTTCCTAAATATCTATGCAATTCTTTTTATTTAAAAATTAATGGGGTAATTTGGGTTATTCGGGTCAACCAGAAAACTAAACCGAATGTAAATTCGGTTTTTGGTTTGGTTCGGTTGAATTCTAGTTCGGTTTTTGGGTTGACCAAAAAAAAAATTAACCGATGTAACCGAACTGTACTAACCGAGCAACTCGATAACCGAACCGATCAACACCTCTAGGTTAGCTTGAATTTGATCAAGTTAATGAATTGCACAACTTGATTAATGAATTCATATCTTCTGACAAAACCTGATACATAGGAACGCCACCTAAACTCTTCGAAAGTTTTCATAGTCTCCTCCATGGGAAAGAAAATTGAATCATTCACCCTTTTTCTGTCATTAAACCAATCTGTTGGAACCATATTCTTCCACTAAAGTTCAACATCAATACTTGGTGCGTTTGTTTGGATCGATTACCTACTTAATGTAACCTCTATGCTAGGGGAATTGATATCCACTCTACTAGATGTCCAGTTTGTGATGATGCTCTTGAATCTAACAATCACTTATTTGTGGATGCACAATGGCTATAACTATTTGGGGTTTTGTTAAGGCTTGGTGGGGGTTTTATGATTATCTGAATTCATTACCGACCCTAACCTCTTGGGCAGATATGATAAACTTTTAGCACATTTAAACAAGGTTGGCTTTAATTGTATATGGAGTACAAATTACGATTTGGATTCTTTGGATTGGACATATTATATTCGTTTCTCTCCCAAATATCATATTCACATCTTCTTATAGCAATATATTCTTCATTGGTTCCAAGCGAGTCCTGAATAGCTTCAAACTTTTCTGCTTTAGACATTCTTTTGTTAGGTTGCTCATTAATGGATTTGGATGCATTGTAATATTTGCGCTTCGTCTGACTTTGTTCATCTTCCTTTTTGGTGTCACACTTTCCACGGGTTATTAGATAAGGTTTGAAGAACGAGTCAGTAGTAGTTTTGTTATTACTCAAGATTAAGTCATCCATTTGTCTCTTATTCCAACTCCCATTCATCCAAGCATGGAACAATACTTTTTTAGCTCTTCCATCTATTTTCATATGTTTATCAAATGATGAATTTACTCGCTATATGAATTCAAGTGGATCAATTCCCTTGTTGTCTCCTTCGTCTAAAATTTCTTCTTCTCCATCGTATGAATCGGGATGAAATTTACAAAAAAATTTCTCAACAAGTTCTTCCCAAACGGTGATTTTTCCTTCCCCCTCATTTATCCACTATTGTCGTGCGTCATCAGCTAGTAAGAGAAGAAAGACTTTCATTCGTAGTTGAAGGGAATCCACACCAGGAATGTAGATTAAATCAATCATTTCAAGCACGTTAGCAATGTGGTCCATCACGTCTTCGTCAATCCATCCGTGGTATGCATTCTTATGTAATTCCACCAAAAATTCCTTGCTGAGTTCAATGTTATATCGTTACTGGTGTTAGAAAGATTCGATTTATTTTGAGCATTCACTATGTATTCCTCTAAAATTAGTTCTGCCATGACTTCTTATGGTATCTTCTTTAGTCTACTAGCTCTGATAAGTATTTCCTGTAACAAGGGTAAAAATATCAGCAGGATTTGCTCTGAAGAAAGATAAAAAAATTTTTAGCACAGAAATCAAATATGAAAACTAAGATTCTGATTTTGTTCCAGATGATCGATACGCCATATTCAATAGTAGTGAATACGCCGTATTAATCGATTGAATGAATACGCTGTATTGGACAGAAAGTTGGATACGCCGTATCCAATGGAAGTGGATACGCCGTATCGAGTTATCTACCAGAACAGTGTATTAGGAAAACAATAAAATTAAACACACAAATATACAAGCATCAACTTTTGATTTATCAACCTCAATCCCTGATTTAGAAATCTTATGGCCAAGGACTATTCCTTCCTTGACCATAAAGTGGCATTTTTCCCAATTTAGCACAAGATTGGTGTCTTCACACCTTTGGAGCATTTTGTCTAAATGGGAAAGGCAAGAGGAGAAAGAATCACCGAAAACTGAGAAATCATCCATGAAGACTTCCATGGTTTTCTCAATCATATCGTGAAAGATTGCAACCATACACCTTTGGAACGTGCCCGGTGCATTGCATAACCCAAAAGGCATGCGACGATAGGCAAATGTCCCGTAAGGGCAGGTGAAGGTAGTCTTCTCTTGATCAAGTGGGTCAATCGGGATCTGAAAGTAGCCGGAGAATCCGTCCAAAAAGCAATAGTACTCATTTCCGGCTAATCTTTCAAGCATCTGATCCATGAATGGTAAAGGGAAATGGTCTTTACGAGTTGCATCATTGAGTTTTCGGTAGTCGATGCAAACTCGCCATCCCGTAACCAACCTAGTGGGTATTAACTCATTTTCTTCATTTTTTACCACGGTTATGCCTCCCTTCTTAGGGACACAATGAACCGGGCTTACCCAGGGACTGTCAGAGATAGGGTAAATTAACCCGGCATCAAGAAGTTTGATAACTTCTTGCTTAATAACCTCATGGATTTTTTGGTTAACCCTTCTCTGATGTTGAACTACGGGTTTGGCATTTTCCTCCATCAAAATCTTATGGGTGCAAAACTGTGGATCTATCCCTTTAATATCAGAAATCTTCCAAGCTATGGCATGTTTATGTGACTTAAGAACCTTGATCAGGGCGGTTTTATCCTCATCTTTTAAGTTTTTAGCGATTATGACGGGTAATTTGTCATCACCCTCCAGAAATGCATACTCAAGATAGGATGGTAAGTCTTTGAGTTCTAGGTCAAGAGGATCTTCACATGAAGATTTAATCTTTTTAGGCACATTAATTTCACAAACTGGTGATGGAGGGAGATTTGGGTCACTATTGATCACACTTAACAATTCCTCAAGGTAAACAGTATCTCCCTCAAAATCATAGATGCCGTAAACACCCGGTGGTATTGAATCGTCGTGTTCAAGAAATGCATCGATCTCTTCCATTAGAAAATCACTTCCTCCGAAGGGAGTGAAAGATGAAGAGCGAGAATCGATCATAAGGTCCGAAGGGGAAGTGGGATTGCCACTTTCAGAAATTTCAAGTACTTCTTAAACATACTTGTTAGCCTCAAAATATTAAGTCGAACATGAAGTTCGTCCATTATTTATTTAAGCCTCGGTCATTCAATTAGTTAACGTTTTAATAGGATAATATCGGGAATCAGGCTCGATAGTTAATTTAATATTGTATATGTTTCGGGTTTAATCCTAAGCAAAACCCGAGCCCGAGTCCTAGTTAAATATCACGCACGTTACTTTAATGTGTCAGGGTATATAAGTAACTTTTCCTCTTTGGAGAAGTTAGTTGATCATTCTAATATTTTTCATTTTCAATTTCTCTCTCAACTCTCTCTCCTCTTTCTCTCTCTAAATCAACTCACTTTCTTTATCTATTTTCTTGATCGATTCGTGGTTTGTTATATGAAGTGAAGTGTTATACGGGATCCTACAATTGGTACCAAAGCTTCAAGGGTGGATTCGTGTTTGATTTATGGTTCAAAATCATCAAAATTCGTGGGTTGGGTTGTTTTTTTTGTTCGAAAAATATACCAAGAAAATCAAGATTTGATCTTTGTTTGTGGTTAAAAGTGTTAAAGATTTGTACTTTCGGGCTTAGATTTATCCCTTGCATCATTACTAGGTGGTTTTAACATCATTTCGTGGCTTTCAAGAATGGTTGATGATTTTTTTCTTGGCTGCGTTTTGACTCACTAAAGGGGTGTTCTTGATTGCGTTTTGCCTTAAGACTGCGTTTTGGTCATTGCGTTTTGCCTCAAGACTGCGTTTTGGTCATTGCGTTTTGCCTCAAGACTGCGTTTTGGTCATTGCGTTTTGCCTCAAGACTGCGTTTTGGTCATTGCATTTTGCCTCAAGACTGCGTTTAATTATTAAAAGAATTCAGAGTTGAAAATCGTAAACAATTAGACTCAAGTATTGCATTGACGAAGATGTTCTCGACCTTATCTACCTTGTATGAATACGCACATCACTATCACTTATTTCTAGTGTTGAAAAAAAGCTACTGAAATCCGCTGAAAATATTCAAAACTTGCCAGAAATGTCAATTCGATTCATTACCGATTAATCCCGCCTAAACTGATTACAAACGACCACTCAACATATATATGAATAAGCATGCAATAAGGCAAATAGAAATCTTTAGTGAAGAGCATATTAATTGAAACATTAGCAAATAGTTATAATGCTCCTAATTTCTTAAACAAAAGAAGTAGGTTCTATGTACATCAACTAAGAATTAGTGTTTGGATTCATAAATCCTAGTGTGTTCCTATATGCGAAAAAATGTGGAGTCTCGATTATTTCAGCTCTAAAAATAAGAACCTAGAATTAATCCAAGTGGCTTCCTTGAATTTATTTTAGTCAATCAAAAGTGTCAAAAAATATATATTAGATTATATATTTTGACAACAAGTGTGAGATCATTATGCTTGATAAAATATATTTTTTGCATAATAATCACCAATGTATGAAACTTATATTTTTTAATTGTAATCTAGTCGTGAGAAGGATTTTGGGAAAATAGATTGGGACTTAAATATACATATATTAAATTTAGAAGCTTAAACCTTGGCAAAACCGAGATTACTAATACATAATTTTGTATAAAGGTTATCTTTTTGAGAAATTCCTAATCTTTGATTTTGTGCAAAATAGAATATAGACTCAAACAGGATAAAAAAACTTTTTTCAAATTGTCAGATGGCTGTCCCCTTAATTACATGGCGGTACCATTATCATTAAGGGGTCCGCCCGTGTTAGAATTAAAGGGGGGCGCCCATTGGTGAATTATTTTTCATAAATTTTTGATTTGGCTTTTCTAGTTTGATTGTAGTTCATTGTTCATGTTTACTTTTAAGTTCTTATTAAAATTTATAGGAATGAAAATACTTAATAAGTACTTAATCAATTTGTTCCATCATTCCTAGACCTAGACATAAGTAATTAAAAGGCTCACGTTTAAGGGGTTTAGTTAGAATATCGGCAATGTTATCTTCCGATGAAACCTTTTCTATGGAAATATTCCCTTTTTAAACATTGTTACAAAGGAAATGGTGACAAATCTCAATGTGGTTGTACGCACGATTGTTGTTTGGGATTTTTACTTAAGTCCTTTAGCCCATTTGATATCACGTCATTAAAGGAATGTATCCTATACCTTATGCCATAATATACGAGAGCTTGTTTCATCCTTAGTGCTTATTGACATGCCTTTCTGGCGCTTACATATTTGGCTTCAGTAGTGGAAAATAGGCAAGGAGCGTTTGTTTACTTTCGAAAAACCCAGGGATGTTTAAAACACACTACCATATACATGCCAATACACTAGATGCTTTTACGGTTCATGTAATCTCCGCATGATCAGAGTCCGCTTATAATATGGTTTTTATGCCGGAACCCTTAGGATACCCATATCTAAGTGCTGTAGTGCCTTGAAGTATCGGATGCATACGTTTAACCGCTGTCAAGGTGACGAGGTTTTAGGGATCTCTTGGAAGCGTGCACAAAGGCAAACACTAACACAGGATATTCGGGAAAACTTGCCGTTTAGTATAAAAACTTCCTATCACTACCTCTATATTGGTATTTATCTACGGACTCACTTTCTTCGTCATTTCGTGAGTTGTGTTTCTGTCGTCTATAGGAGTTTTCATTGGATTGAGTCTTCTAAAATCTAAATTTTCTTATGCATTTCTTTTAAATATTTTGATTGATTAAAGAATTTTACCATTTCTTATTGTTTTTTTTGTAGACTATGAAAAAATTGCGTTCCCTCATCTTACTAATTTCAAACTTCATCATGCATGATATTGGCAAAATCATCACATATTTCTTGACAAGTTGATCTGAAATATTAATGTCTTCGAAATATATTTAGACATTAAGAGATTGGGGTCTCTCTTTTTTTAGTAAGGAGTGTGGTTGTTATCTTCCGTGCGTCTATCATGTTTAATAAGAATGGCTTTTCAATCTAATCCGTACCAGCTTTAGGAGCTTGTTTAATTAGTAAGCCGCTTTTGATCGCGGTCGTCGTAGGAATTCCAATCATGATCCACATACCTCCCATATACCTTAAATTAATGTCATCGAAGCCTTCATTCCCCAATACCATTCTCATATTATCAAAACTGCTGAATTCTTTAACTTTACCAAGCAAACCTAACGAGTAATCCAGTTGGTTAAGACATGACTCATCAAGAAGTAAAGCTGGTTCACACGCTTCTGTCGATTTTGTATCCCCATTAACAACATTAACATAAGACCTTTTGTCCGTTCTATGTCCATTATTCGAATTGGCTTCTGTTTTTTTAGGCACATAATTACCATTCTGATGCGTATATCCACCACTATTAACAGCAGGAGGTCTCTGAAACCTAGCGACGTTCGCGTGAAGATGATGACTCCCCATCCATAATGTACACAAATTGCTAACCAAACGGTCTACATCATATACTCTAATAAATCGAACGAAGCCATATCTCTTACCCGCCTTAGACTTTCTATCCGGGATGAATGCATCAACCACTTGACCGTATTGTTTACAAACATTCCATAAATCCTTTGCCTTAGCGTGATCCGGAAAATTTGTAACGAAAATAGATGTCGAAATCTTTTGTACCTCTTCCTCTTTGGAAATAGCCACCATGTTACCAACTCACCAAACAAATAAAAAAAAAAAAAAAAAAAAAAAAAAAACCCTAAAAAAGAAAATTGCACGATCAAACCCTAAAATCACGTCGAATCAAATAAAGAGTAATTAAAATGAACACATAAATGTCTAAACACCTAACGGTTCCTATCCGATCACGTTAGTAATAGGGATCAACCGGAGATGAAAGCCTAGAACCAATCACAGGAATAGGGCGAACAAGGTGTAAGAACATTTGATCCATATTAATCAAACGTTATTCAATGATTGATGATTAACAGGATTCGAATCAAGCAATTTCCAAATAAGCTTATTGCTTCGGCTTATTTCTAGTTTCTTTTTCCTTTGGCTTACTTTCTTAAGCCCACTTTCCTTTTAGCTTATTCTTAAAAGCCTATTTCCTATTTCGAATAAGCTATTCAAATGGCTTAAATCGATTGAGGTTTAGCTTATAGTACCTAATAAGCTTCGGCTTATGTCACTTCTTTTCTCTTTTCTTTTCGTAATATTCAGATAAGCTTCTAGCTTATTTGATTTGCTTATTCTCTTCTACTCCTCGTTTGAGATAAGCTCTTTTATATTAGCTTTTTGATGTTGTTGCTTAAATAAGTTTCGGTTTATTCGGTCTAGTTAAATTAGTTTGAATTAGCTACGAGATTGCATTATTTGGTAAATCTAGTTCTCAAAGTTAATTCGTTTGATTGATAGTTTAGCTTGCGTTTGGTTTAGATCTTGGGCCTCGTTTAAATATAACTGGGCCTGTGTTGGTTTAAGTGATTTAACTATTGGACTATTGTTTAAGTAATTGGATTAGTGTGAATTGGGATTGGGCCTACGTTTGAGTATTAGATTGGGCCGAGTAGTTTAAGTTAACAAATATTGCAAATGTTATAACTGTTATACCTTTAACAGTTTGTTTGTGGTTTGATTTTTTTTGGTGACAGTCAACTCATGAGGCGCGGAGCTTAAAGGGTTTAATAAGCTAGATTGAATTTGATTATTTTCTTTAGCTTATTAAATCGGGTGGTTTTCGTTTAATTGCGGCTCTTCAATTCGATTCAATTTTCTATCATTTTTTTAATCAATTAGTGTAGTTTAGTATAAAATGTTTTGCTTTACTTATTTTATCATTATGCGTAGTAAGTAGATTAATTAGTGCTTGTTAAGTGATATTGTGAATTGGGTTAGGTTTTCTTTCATAGAAACTCATTACTTTAATGGCTTTAGTCCTATTGCTTTAGACGACTTACTAACTAACTCTCTGCTTAAGCCTTTCGTAAGCTGATCCGCGATGTTATCCTTTGACTTCACAGAGTCAATTAAGATAACTCTTGTTGAGAGTAGTTGTCGTTTCGAATTATGCCGACGACGGATATGTCTGGACTTTCCATTATACATTAGACTATGAGCTTTGCCAATTGCCGATTGATTATCACAATTTTTACTAATGGTTGTTACCGGTTTAGGCCACCTTGGTATGTCCTCTACGAATTGACGTAGCCATTCCGCCTCTTCTCTGCATTTATCTAACGCGATAAATTCTGATTACATCGTAGACTTAGCTATAACAGTTTGCTTGGAAGACTTCCAAGATATAGCGGCCCCTCATAGTGTAAATAAATATCCACTAGTCGATCTAGAATCCTTTATGTCTGATGCGGTTGTCGTAAGGACTTCTACATGAAGTTTTACAACTCCCTAGGCAGATCACCTAATCGTTGTAGTAGTAGTATAGGCAAGGCTCGGGGGTTGTTATCATTCACTCAGGGAATAGGTTGGGAAAGATTGATCACAGTCTAACAAAATTCTAAAGGTTGAGGGAAGATTATTTTTGTATTTTTATGTTTTATGGAAAGCAGGTAAATCATATGTTTGAGAGGTTTGGTTTGGTTTTAGCTATTAAACTAAATAATAATCTAAACTAATGGTGATAACAATAAGATAAAAGACTATGTTTATTTAATCATGTATTACTCCCTAGATTGCTTCTCCTAATGTTGTTACCTTGTCACCCTTGTGATGATCTGTGTAATTATTTCCAAAGTCATGAACGAATTACACGAACCCGCCGTCTACTTAGTATCCCGTTAAAGCAACGCACCTGTAAGGTAGTATGAAGACTATTACAAGGCCCCTAAGAATACACTAAGTGCATGTGAAATATATTAAGAGTGGATCAACCATATTAGGGGGTAAGGTAGTATGAAGACTGTTACCCGATGGTATCCTTTCTACACAATCATGTTTTCCTAGACATATCAACAACGATGCAGACAAAAGCTGGTTTTCTAAGACCTAACATGCACATCCATCACAAGAAGCAACACCACTAAGATCTACATTATAGGTTTCATACAATAATAAATAAACACAATAGGAGGCTTAGCCTAACATGTTAATAAAGCAAGAACATAGATGAATCATACAACACATAGACATATTGAATGATTAAATAAACCTTACTTGATTAAAACATGAGTTGGAGGAAGTACAATAGGAGTTTTAGGCCCTAAAATCGTCCCTAATAGCTGCTAAACGAACTATGGTTCGTACCCTCTTTTTATTCTAAAGTTACACACTTAAAACCCTAAATTCGGGTTTGTATATATTGGAAAAACGTTGTGACGGCGTCGCGTTTTAGTCGTGACGTCGTCATGATAGAGAATATTCTAGATAATGGGCTGGGTCGTGTACTCTGATGCCGTCGTGAGATCCAGTGATGCCTTCTTAGTCTTCGTTATGACGGCATCACGTTGTATTGGTAACGCCGTCTCCAGCTGCTGAGAACAATATCTTGATAGATGTTGGTGTAGGTCCGTAGTCTTGTCTGTTTCTTCTCCAAATGAGCCTAAGTCACGTGTAATTCTTTCAAATGCCTTCCAAATGAGAAATACCTGAAAAGGAAAGATTAAGTACCTATTTTGGGCATAAATGCATGATTTAGGGGGCTAAACGACCTCGAAAAAGTGTATAAAATGACACCTCATCAATGTCACATATCCAATTTACATAACTCTATCCTTCGATAACAGCATGATATCTATCATAATGCAGTCCATAATCACGACTGTATCTCAAATAATGAAGTACCCTAGTCAAAGCTTTCCAATGTGCATCACTTGGATTACTAGTATACCTACTTAGCCTGCTAACAGCATACGCTAAATCAGGTCGGGTACCTGTCATTAAATACATTAACATGCCAATAATTCTTGAATACTCTAATTGGGTAAGACCTACGCCTCTATATTTAGATAGATGCAAGCTGGTGTCAATTGGAGTTCTAGCTAGGCCGAAATCCCCCGCATTATGAGTATTAAGAATCTTGTCCACGTAATGTGCTTGACTTAACACAAGTCCATTCTGAGTTCGAATGATATTTATTCTAAGGATCACATCAGCCAAACCCATATCTTTCATGTCAAACTTTGATTTTAACATGTCTTTAGTAGATTTGATCATCTTTTCGTTACTACTAGTGATAAGCATATAATAAACATATAAACACAAGATTACATATCCAATATTAGTGCCTTTTACATAGATACACTTGTCGCATTCATTAATTTTTAATCCACTCTCTAACATGGTGCGGTCAAACTTTTGATGCCATTGTTTGGAAGCTTGCTTTAAGCCATATAATGACTTAATAAGCCTACAAACTTTGCTCTCTTTTCCAGGAGCTATGAAACCCTAAGGTTGGTTCATGTATATTTCTTCTTCTAAATCTTTGTTTAGAAATGCCGTTTTCATATCTATTTGGTGAACTTCCAAATTTCTTAATGCGGCAATAGAAAGTATCATTCTAATCAAGGTTATTTGCATAACACGCAAATAGGTATCAAAGTAATCTAGACCTTCGTGTTGTCTAAATTCTTTGATTACCAGTCTAGATTTGTACTTGTCAATGGTGCCATCGGCTTTCATTTTCTTTTTGAAGATCCATTTATAGCCTAGTGGTTTACAACCACGAGGTAAATCCACGAGCTCCCAAGTATAATTTTGTAAAAGAGAATCTATATCACTTTTAATGGCTTCTTTCCATCGAGGCCCTTCTGAGGAATTTACCACTTCTCGATAAGAAGTGGGTTCATTTTCTACCACAAAAGAAACAAAATCAGGTCCAAACGATTTCTCGGTTCTTGCCCTTTTGCATCTTCTCGGTTCAACCTCTTCTTCCTCGGGTTGATCTTGTCTCTCATCTTGGAGATCATTATCATCTCGTTGTCTCTTATCTTAGACAACTTCGTCATCTAATCTAGATAAGCTTCAAGTTTCCTTCGTTAAACAAGGAAATATATTTTTAAAGAAGGAAGCATTCCTTGATTCCATTACTGCATTCTTTTGTCTATCCAGATTTTTCGAGTCATGTATAATAAAACGATAAGCACTGATATTCTTAGCACATCCAATGAATATACAATCCACTAATATGATAGTTTTCTTCCCATCTACAATTCATAAGGGATATGTTTTTTTTCTTTACGAGGTATCTTATTTAAAAGATAAGTAGCCGTTAGAATGGCTTCCCCCTATATGTTATGGCTTAAACCAGAATTTATCAAGATGGCATTAACCATTTCTTTCAAGGTACGGTTCTTTCTTTCGGCAATACCATTTTGCTCAGGTGAATAGGGAGCAGTGAACTCATGTCTGATTCTATGTTTCACACATAGAGTAGCGAATGGAGACACATATTCACCTCATCTATGACTTTGTACAACCTTGATTTTCCTACCAAGTTGATTCTCAAATTTGGTTTTGTATAGAACAAACTTGTCTATAGCTTCATCTTTACTTTTCAATAAGTAAACATAGCAATACTTTGTACAA
>BQNB010151790.1:0-13209 GCA_026074375.1 Tanacetum coccineum | reverse complement strand
TATTATTTGCATTATGTATGGTTTGTTTATTATTATCACAGGAAAAAAAGTTTGAAAGATGTACGAATTCGTGTACGAAGGCTCTACACTTAGCTTCGTACGATTTTGCTGAATTCGTCATAAAGGAAGTTACATCCAATTTACTTTTCCAATTTATCTTTTCTTTATAATATTTCTCCATTAGGAACAATGCTCATATTAAGTATGGGGGGAGGGAGGAAAGAGATAAATAGGAAAACTAAATTTTTAAATAAAAAAATATATACTTATCTATGTTTTCTTAATATCTAAAAATAGTATAGATTTAAATAAAAAAATTAAAAATTTAAATTTTTGGATGAAGTAACATTGTATTGATCACCTATAAAGCAAATTTGACTCTGGATTGATAACTCTACTAGCATATATATACCCATTATCCTAAAAATGTAAGGTTAACCTTTAAATATTACGAAAATAATTTTTAGCTTTTGCTTTCTCGAGTTAAGGTTTGAATGCAATTGCAAGTGTCTCATCTGTAGTTACGACTGTGTATTTTTAGTTTGTCGCCTTTTCTGGAGCATTGGTATCGATTTAAGTTATATGAGTGTGCCGGTGATTTGTTAATTCTAGAACTTGTGCTTGAAATCTTTATGAGACCGCAGTAAGAACACGTTCGCGTGTTATAAACATTTAACTGATTAAGAGGTGATATAAATATAAATATAAGTATACATAAACTTTGTTCAAAAAGCTTTTTAATTAAATTATCTACAGCTTAATCCGTACGAATTGAAGCACGTTAATGCTGGTATAGCTATTATAATGAAATGTGAAGGTTGCAAACTTCTAAGTTTGTTTGAAGTAGTGTGCTTATCCTAAGTATGGGAGGAAAGCAAGTATCCCCCAAGTGAAAGAAAATAAGGCAAAATAATAAGCCAAAGTATGATGAAAAAAAGTAATGAAAGAGAAAAAGAGTTGGTATATTTAAGGATACAGTGGATTATGATTTTATTATAAACCTTTTTTGACAAATATAAAACCAATAATATAACTAAATAAATTACCTCTTTTGATGTTTATATTTGGTGCTTACGCCATGTCGGTGCAGTTTAGTTTCTTGTACAAGCCTATGGTAATTTGAACATTTCATGACCGAGCATTTTAGTGACTTACGTATACCATCTACTTCACTAAATTTGGATCGAGTTGTGATAATCAAACTTATCTTTTAAAAACTTCATTTGAGTTGCTTTGTCGCGTTTATCTTGCTTGTGATTCATTAACTTGTTTATTTCTTATACAAAAAATAACATACCAAATAACAAAGTATTTTCGATTTGATTGCTTGAGGGCAAGCAATAGCTAAGTATAGGGGGATTTGATAACGCTCCAAATATACATAAAAAACCCCTAAAAAATATGTAAATTATCTATATACATATATATTAAATATTGCATGTTTAGTTACTTATTTAAGTAAAGTTTGTTTCAGGACTAAAGATCAAGAAAAGGACCAAAAACGCAAGAAATGTCTGTTAAATACACTAACGGGCGTTAAAGAAGGACCTAGAAGAGAATTAAAAGAAGAATTTAATGAAAAGTAGCCAAGTGCGGCGCACTTCTAAGGAAGTGCGGCGTACTTCCAGTTGGGGAGAGAGAAATTAATGCGAAGCCTGCAGTTACACAAATCATTAACTTTTGCATTGAAGCCATCACCTTCCACTTTCCCACTTATCACCAACTGATACTGGCACAAAGGCTATAAATAGAAGCATAATTTCGGAGTTCACAACAACTCATTCATCAACATATCACTTAAATTACAAAAATACATTCATAGGAAGAAAATAAGTACTTTGGGGAATTGTAGTTGAGCAAGCCTTTGTTCATCTAATTTCTGGGTTGTAATCCATCAAAGAGAGTAGTAGTGAAGTGTATTTTGAAACTATAAGCTATTGTGACAAAATTGTTCATAGTGTTCGGGTTTACTTTGAATATAATAAACTGTTCTATAGAAATTCGTATGAAATCATCAAGTATTTGCTCTCGGAGTTGGTATACTCTTGTATCTCTTATAAATTATTATGTTCTCTGAGTTTTATATCAATGTTATGTGTTTGATCTCAATCAATATGGAGTAGTTGAATTATGTTTATTTGGGACTTATGAGAGTCGGGGGATTAAACTTGGTTTGGGGGATTAAACTTGGTTTTGACTAACAATTTTGGTAAATAATAAATATAAACTTGATTTTTATATGCTTGGATCCTTGATAATCATTTTATCACTCACTTAGCTCGGATATAGGTCGAAAGACTTTGACTTTGTGTTTAATTCTGAGGTGTTTGTCTATAACAACTCGGTATTGACTTTGTGAGGATTAGTCAATAAAATGATCATCATCCCAAGTATATAAATATTTAATTCTCACCCTCATGTCTAACGAACTTTGTTGAGCAGGTTTATCTTTGTTATTTTCCAAATGCGAATCCATCTTAAATCATTTTCCATAATAAAGATTAAATGCCGAAAAGATTCCTTATTATGTTAAATAGTTAATCTTCTAAATAAAGTATCCATTCATTTATCTGATTATACTTAAATTCATGTATTTGTTATCACTCTAAGTTTATCCTTGATTGCTCTTGCCTCCCAAATAAACATCGCTTTAATGATCTTGAAATACGTTAAACAATTTATCTTTGAATTAAGTAACAAATTTAAAGATACCTTTCTGTAAAACCTACCGAATTTTTTGAGATACATCAATCCCATGGAACGACTTGGTCTTACCCTAAATCTATAATATAAACGGGGTTTATACTTTACCCGTGTGTTAGTTGGAAAATCAGATAAAACTAATCTTATAAATTTAAAGCTTTCATGACACATCTCTATTCCAAGATAATGTCATTGTCCTTACTTGATCTAGTCCCTTTGACTGATGCAGAAACCTGGTTATGAAGAATTATAAGACATTTCATTCTTGGGGGGATAAATTGTGGTGCTGTTGTAGCTCTTAACTGGCTTTCCACCCCTTACACTAGCTGTTGATCTTGTTTGCCTTGCACCCAAAGATGCTCTTTGGAATCCTCCCTTTTGAGTCCTTGGTGCTTCATTTGTTGCTATTCTTGCTCTAGTCTAGCTTCCACCCCTAACACTAGTTGATGCTCTTGTTTTCCTTGCACCCAAAGATGGTGTTCCTTGCCTTTTAGTTGGTTCAATTGAACTCCTTTATTTCGCCTACTCCAATTACATGTGATTGTTGTGTTCTTAAAAAAAATAAGGGGATAATTTTTAGGCTATTTGCAGCTAAAAATAAAGTATTATTGTCAATGTAAATGAGTTTGTACCTGTAATGTTTAAACCTTTTGTATTCAAATGGTTTATGGCAGGCATAGAAGCATGAAATGGTTCTATCTCCTCAATGGTGTCTAATGTTGCACCATTTATTCCCAACCAAATTCCCATCCTTCCTAACCTCTGTGTTGGAATAAGTCTACCACCATTTGTCTTTCCTCATCTCATCTTAACATGACCAGTATTAGAACTACCAAACATCCTTTTCTTATTAGAGTTAAATTTTCCTACATTAATCACACTCCCATCATTAAACACCACTCTACTATTTGAATTTCCCATTTCAAATTTATTTATATCAGTCTTCACAAAAGCAAGTACATCATTATCTTTTTCTAAATTTTCTGTGTTTGGTATCTTTTTTTGTCTGCCTGCTTTCTTTTTCTCCTTTGGGACATCAGCAATTGGATCTTTCTTACAACCCTTTTTGTTATGCCTAGTTTCCTAATAGTTTTGACATGTGATAACAGTTCCTGACCTCAAAATCCTAGTATTAGATTTTGGTTCATGTGAAGCCCTAACCTTTTTCTTCCTAGGTCTACCTGGCATTTTCTTTGGCTTAGGGCCCAATATCCTTGACAAATGATTACAATCTAGCCAAAAGTTTATTCCACCTACAAGTTTCATGTAATGACTATAGGTAATTGTATACCTATCCTTTTTAAAATATTATGGAACATAAGCTTCAACCATCTTATTCAGCAAAAAAATATAGGCAATGGCATGTTTACATGGCAAACCTGAAATTTGCCACATCCTACAAGAGCAAGTCCTGTCACGCTCATGTACCTTGAATGCATCAGAACCCCTTATAACTTCAAATTGACTCCCACCACAAGGAAATACATGCCAAAACTATTATCAACATAATACCAAATGATAATTTACTAAGTATCCGTAACAATAAAAACATAAATAATATAAAAAATTATTTGATTATTACCTTTGTTGATCCTTTGAAAGTTCCAATATTTTTTGAATATTTAGACATACATCAGTAGTCCATTTCTCCATCAACGATCTCATGGTGTTTGATGTGTCGTTGTGTGGTGTATATTTTATTAATTCATGTTTCAAATTTATATTTTACCAACTAAACCAAAAACAACACTTTAACGGGCAGTGTACCTGATCGGTAGTAGTTTCGTGGTAAGTAGGGTGTCGAACACTTGAAGCAAGGTTAAATCTATCAATTTAATTAATATCTTGGCTATCTAATCTATGTTAATTCTATTATATTCTAAACATATTTTAAACCTATGTCAGTCTAAATCCTAATTCTAACAGGAAAAGGGGGGTTTTCAGCTTGAGAGACTGGCACGGTTTGGTTGGTGACTACGCTTAATTCAAAGCACTTTTACCCACACAAGCTAATTAACAAAAGATAAAAGAGCGGTCGAACCTTGTATAATAAAACTGTATTAACCATTATTAATCCGATTAGAAAGTTGGTTTGTTTATTAAGTGCAATGATTTCTTCTCTCGAGGTGGCATATCATTCTTAAGACTTAGGCGTTACATCATCCTAAGACCTCGACACATTAATTCTGTCATAATTAAAGCATCTGTATAAAGCATCCTTATTTTCTGATTATAATTTATCTTAGAGATTAAAGCAATGGTGATCTTGTTAAACCCTAGCTCATAGAGACTTTACCCACTTACCTCTTAATGATAATTTATACACTAGTAGTCCACTTGTCCAACTATCCAATGGAATCAGAACGTTACTTGTTGAATTATCTAGGTCACCTGCTAGTCAACACGATCAATAAACCATTGGCAATATCCAATTAACTAGTTAAGCTCGAAGCGTATCCTAGACACAGACTTAGAAGGACAATATTTGTGTAACTATAAATCTAGATGTATAAATTACTATATGGAGAGCTATCCCGGACTCTAGATCTACTTGGTCCGCTTCACTAGATCCAATTGAATGATAGGTCGCATACAAAAGCGCGTAAACAAGTATAAATTGATAAACATAAACAAGCATACAATAATAAATCAAGAAATCGAGATAAACGAATACCAAACATTCAGATCTTCATAATAATGGCTAATACCCGAAGGTATTAGCCTTCAAACGTCATAATAAATACAAGAGCAATTATTTAGCCAAGGTAAACTAACCGAGTTAACGAATGATACCAAAAACTGAACGATTACTAAACTATATGGAATTACACGATGTCTTCTATGGAATTGATAATGTTGCTCGACCTCTTCTGCTCTTTTTCTCCTCTGAAAATCGACTTTTACGGTTTAGGTATCGAGAATATGATTTAGCACACTGAAAACTCATTTTTGAGTTTTCTATTTATAAGGTATGGAAGTCGGTTAGATACAGCGTATCCAAGTGTTGGATACGGTGTATTGGGGATTTCTTAGAGTAGGGACCATGCTTGATATCTTCCAGAATATTATATTGATTCCATATTTTGAATACGGCGTATTGAGTCTCTCTGGATACGGCGTATTGGGCTTATTCCTCTATGGTCTTTGGTGAGTGCAGGCACGGATACGCCGTATCTTCCTTGATGGATACGGCGTATTGGACTTCAGAATAGTAATCTTCAAAATATCTTCATTTAAGCTCCGGAATGCGCGCCTTTTGCTATCTTTTACCAATTACTCCATAATTACTGCAATTCTCAAATATAAACGATTAAGTAACAATTCTTTGCAATAACTATACAAAATAGGTTAATAACATGGGATAAATGATGCTATAAAATAGACGTTATTTGATGTCATCAAATATCCCCCCACTTGAATCTTACTTGTCCTCAAGTAGCCTTTAGAAGTTTATAAAAATGTATCCCTAAGGATATTTTCCGTTAAAGCACTTATTTGATCTATTACAAGTACACAACCAAACACCTCACGAAATAGGAAGATGAAAACACTCAAATCACTCAACTAATCTATGTGGTAACATGTAACTAATTCACTCAATTGCTCGGTCATGACGAGTATTCTATCATAAGCTTAGCAAGGATACACATCTCCACCACTAAAGCCAAGGAGTAACAAGTTTATAAAGGTAAATATGAGTTTTTTGTATGGAAAAGCGTACGGTTGATCAATCTACAATCTTTCACCAGAAGTACCATTCCAACAAGGCACCTGAAGCACACATACATAGCCGTAATGACAGAATAGACATGTGTGTTCAATCACATCCTCATTCAAATTTAACCAATGGTTAGGATGAAGAATGATATAGGGTAGGAACCTTTTAACTTTCACCAAAAGTCATAAACCAACATGGAAGCTAAGACATGCATACATGGCCGTAACGACGGAATAGATATGCACGCTCGAACAGGTCCTCATTCGCATAAAACCAGCGGCTAATCATTAGGTGAGAGGGAAGTAAATTGTTGTTAAATAAAAATCAAGAAACAAATAGATTAAGACTAATATACAAGTTGCTAGACATGTTTTCCTGATCGTTACCATGATGAAGACACAACTATTTACAAAGTCTTGATCATAGATCAAAAACAACAACCTAAGTTGGCGTTCCCGTAACGATCAATTTCCCAATCATCCCAAAACTTTACATACTCTACAAGGTAAGTGGTGATATCTACCGCTTTGTACAATATTTTGCATCGTTGATTGTTTTGTTGTGTATCAACAAATAATCGATCTTTTGTGTAAGTCCTTCGGTAACGCTCTTTGCGAAACGATTATCTTCAAACTTTCTTTCTCTCTCTTTTTGTATTTTTTCTCATTTTTTTGGTTTTTTGCTTACTATTCTTCAAATCTCGGTGTAGTTTCACCATCTTCACGATCATAATAATTCTGGATAATTTCTTCGATAGTTCCTTCGTTCTTTGGATTCACCAATAATTGTGACGGTAGTAAAATCACATAAGTTTTGACTACTAATATACATTCCCATTTGCAATGTGCAAATTTCTAACCGCACCAAAGATAGAAAATGACACAAGACTCGAGAAATACAAACTTTACACTTTAAGCAACTAGCAACTGTAAATTAAACTTAATCTAACAGGGTAGGTTAAGGTGTAAGGGTGTAACGAAACAAATAGTTGGTTTTATTCCTAAAGGGTTGGTTCTACGGGTTGTTCTAATAGATCATCACTCTAAAGATGAGAGTGGAAAAAGGGTTTAAACGGGAGGTTAACTAACCGATGTAGTTAGTTAATAAGCAACGTGTAAAGGCGATTTGGGTGTAATCCTAAAATTTACCAATTTAAATAAGTTACTCTAATTAAATCCATAATACTCATTATTGTGGTCTCGAGTGATATAGCAAGCGAAGTTTTAAAGTCTACAACATCACTGACACACTAATATTTTGTGGAATTTGGGTAAACATTTGGAAACGGAAAGGTTAAATCCTCACAATATCTAACAAGGGTTATTGTGTGTAGGTTATGTATCAAGTAATTTCACAAAAGTATGCTTGAAAAAAAAATATAAATTTGAGCATAATTTAAGCATTTAATGTGAAAATTAGGACAAGTACTTGAATTATACAACGTCCTCGTTGTATATATAAAACATTAAATACGAGAATTTAAAAATAATTAGAATGAGAAACTCCCCTGATATTTGCTCGGTAGATTCTCCAAGTTGCGTTTATGAGCGAGATTGTGTGCTGGAAAAGCGTTTGAATCCTAGCACGAACATCACACACATAGAATTCTAGAAAATATGCATTCCACCAACTTCGTCGATATTTCTTTAATGAGGTCCTGTAAAAAATATAGGAAAAACATGTGCATTCCTATCTTGGTATCTACGGTTAATTTAAACTAAACTAAACAAACTAATTACGGGTCAGTCTGGTGAATAAGGCGTATCAGGTTAGTGAATACGCCGTATTGCCAGAACTGACAATAATGTTTTTAAAGTGCAATAAAATAAAGACTGATAACGTCCAAACATTCAATACGCCTTATGGTATGGGTCGGATATGCCGTATTGATGTCTGGGAAGACAGACTCGATAACAAAATTAAATAACAATTCGGGTTGTCTCCTGGAAAGCACTTTTGTTTATATCAAAATCTTTAAGTTAGACTTTTCTTCAGCTTTTCTTATTTGGTGCGCGTTACCTTCCATCCTTCGTCCTTTTTATGAAAAATATCTTGATAGATTTTGGACATATTATCTTCATTTCTCTCCCAAATATCATATTCATAACTTCTTATAGCAATATATTCTTCATTGGATCCAAGCGAGTATTAAATGGCTTCAAAATTTCTGCTTTGCACCTTCTTTTGTTAGGTAGCTCATTGATAGAATTGGATGCATTACTATATTTGCGCTTTGTTAGACTTTGTTTTTTAATCTCCCGTACTTGATAGGTTTTGAAGAATGAATTAGTAGCAATGTTGGACGGGTTTTCATATTTAGATTCCTTCAATTCATCACTGCTCGAAATACTGTTATCCACATATCTCTTATTCCAATTTCCATTCATCCAAGCGTGAAATATCACTTTTTGAGTCCTTCCATCCACTTTCTTATGGTTTTTGAATGATGTGTTTATGTTTGACAAGAATTCAAGTGGATCAATCCCCTAATTTTCTCCTTCGTCCAACATATCATCTTCTCCATCGTATGATTCGGGATAGAATCTATAGAATAATCTCTTAACAAGTTCCTCCCAAGTGGTGATTTCCTCACTAATCCACCATTCTTTAGCATCATCGGCCAATGAGAGAGGAAAGACTTTCATTCGTAGTTGATGGGAATCCACACCGGGAACGTAAATCAAATCAACCATTTTAAGTACCTTAACAATGTGATCTACCACGTCTTCATTGTACGTTCCATGATATATGTTCTTTCTTAATTCTAACAAAAATTCCTTGCTGAGTTCAATGTTTATGTCGTTACTGGTGATAGAAAGATTTGATTCAGTTGGAGCTTTTTCCAAGTTATCAAATAGAATTGGGTCAGCCATGACTTCTTGTAATTCCTTCTTCAATCAACTAGCTATGATAAGTACTTTCTGTAACACAGGTAAAAATATCAGCAGGATTTGCTCTGAAGAAAAATAGAAAAAATTAGCACGAAAAATCAAATAGGAAAACCAAGATTTCAGTTTCTGTTCCAGACGATCGATACGCCGTATCCAATAAAAGTAGATACGCCATATTAATCTGTTGGGATGAATACGCTGTATTGGACAGAAAGCTAGATACGTCGTATCCGATGGAAGTGGATACGCCGTATTCAAATGTCGACCAAAACAGTGTATTTAAGAATAACAATTAAATACGCAACCAAATAAACACACAAATATACAAGCAAACAATTAAAGACAGATATACAAATATCACAGAATATACAAGGATATATACTAATCCTACGGGTTAGATCTAATCTAATGTTAAAAACCAAAATATCAAAGAAAAATCACGATTAATTTTCACTCCCCGGCAGCGGCGCCAAAAGCTTGATGTGTCATTGTGTGGTGTATATTTTATTGATTCAAGTTTTAAATTTATATTTTGCCGACTAAACCAAAAACAACACTTTAATGGGCAGTGTACCCGATCGGTAGTAGTTTCATGGTAAGTAGGGTGTCGAACACTTGAAGCGAGGTTAAATCTATCAATTTAATTAATATCTTGGCTATCTAATCTATGTTAATTCTATTCTATTCTAAACCTATGTTAAACCTACGTCAGTCTAAATCCTAATTCTAACGGAAAATGGGGTTTTCAGCCTGAGAGACTTGCACGGTTTGATTGGTGACTACAATCAATTCAAGGCACTTTTGCCCACGCAAGCTAATTAACAAAATATAAAAGAGCGGTCGAACCTTGTATAAGAAAACTGTATTAACCATTATTAATCCTATTAGAAAGTTGGTTTGTTTATTAAGTGCAATGATTTCTTCTCTCGAGGTGGCATATCATTCTTAAGACTTAGGCGTTACATCATCCTAAGACCTAAACACATTAATTCTGTCACAATTAAAGCATCCGCATAAAGCATCCTTATTTGCTGATTATAATCTATCTTAGGGATTAAAGTAATGGTGATCTTGTTAAACCCTAGCTCATAGAGACTTTACCCACTTATCGCTTAATGGCAATTTATACACTAGTAGTCTACTTGTCTAACTATCCAATGGAATCAGAACGTTACTTGTTGAATTATCTAGGTCACCTGCTAGTCAACACGATCAATAAACCATTGGCAATATCCAATTAACTAGTTAAGCCCGAAGCGTATCCTAGACACAGACTTAGAAGGACAATATTTGTGTAACTATAATTCTAGATGTATAAATTACTATATGGAGAGCTATCCCGGACTCTAGATCTACTTGGTCCGCTTCACTAGATCCAGTTGAATGATAGGTCGCATACAAAAGCGCGTAAACAAGTATAAATTGATAAACATAAACAAGCATACAACGATAAATCAAGAAATCGAGATAAATGAATACTAAACATTCAGATCTTCATAATAATGGCTAATACCCGAAGGTATTAGCCTTCAAACGTCATAATAAATACAAGAGCAATTATTTAGCCAAGGTAAACTAACCGAGTTAACGAATGATACCAAAAACTGAATGATTACTAAAGTATATGGAATTACACGATGTCTTCTATGGAATTGATAACGTTGCTCGACCTCTTCTACTCTTTTTCTCCTCTGAAAATCGACTTTTATGGTTTAGGTATCGAGAATATGATTTAGCACACTAAAAACTCGTTTTTGAGTTTTCTATTTATAAGGCCTGGAAGTTGGTTAGATAAGGCGTATCCAAGTGTTGGATACGGTGTATTGGGGATTTCTTGGAGTAGGGACCACACTTGATATCTTCCAGAATATTATATTGATTCTATATTTTGAATACGACGTATTAAGTCTCTCTGGATACGGCGTATTAGGCTTATTCCTCTGTTGTATTTGGTTAGTGCAGGCACGGATATGCCGTAACTTCCTTGATGGATACGGAGTATTGGTCTTTAGAATAGTAATCTTCAAAATATCTTCATTTAAGCTCCAGAATGCGCGCCTTTTGCTATCTTTCACCAATTACTCCATAATTACTGCAATTCTCAAATATAAACGATTAAGTAACAATTCTTTGCAATAACTTTACAAAATGGGTTAATAACATGGGATAAATGATGCTATAAAATAGACGTTATTTGATGTCATCAGTGTTAATTCTCTCGATTACTATCACTCTTATTGACTCTAACATAGTTATAATTGGTTGATGTCTTACACTAACCAACACTGAATAAAACATTCACTAAAACCATTTTCTACAGCTTCACAACACCTACCTTCAGTAAAAAATGCCCTTGACCAAGTTTTTAGGTCTTTTAACAACAAATATTGATGTCCTCTAGGATTTTCCCTTTTGATTTTTTCCATTATCTTATTAAACAGATGTGGGTAAGAAGCTTTTGAATCTGCCAAAAATAGTTCTTTGAATTCTACACCACTAAACTGCTTCCTGAATCCTTCATAAATGTGCCGAGCACATTGTCGATGCTCTGCAAGTGGCATAACATCCTTGAATGCTTCAATCAAACCCTATCAAAACAAAATATTAAACCACATTCAATTAAATAAAGGGCTAACAAATAAGATAATTTTCATAAGTATTACCTTATGCTGATCAAACATGAGTGTCAACCCAATACCATTTGGTAACTCCAAGTCATCGCCAATAAATCTAGAAACCAACTTCAATTATCTTTATTTTCAAATGACACTATAGGCCATGCCACAACAAAAATATGGTTGTTACCATCCCTACCCACTGATGTTAAAATTTCACCCGTGTTTGGTTTTTTCAAAAAACAGCCATCCAAAGCAATTCTTCTACAACCAATTTTCCAACCATTTTTCAAGCCTTTGAAACAGACATAGAACCTATCAAAATAGGTTTTCTCATCTGGGTTAACTGTGACACCTACTTTAACAGTACTACCCTCATTTGACTCAACTAATGCCTTTGCATAAGACCTAAGATAACCATAATGATATTGAATGGTTACATCACCTTCTGTTAGGGCAAATTTCTTACCATTCCTACACTGATTACGACTGACAATACATTTGTATTTCTTTTTCACTAAAGAAACAATCTGATCTAATGTGATTTTTGGATTCATCCTGATTTTATCCCCAAAATTCCTTCCTATATATTTGTAACTTACCAGCCTACCATAATTGAAATTCCTAACACATGTATGGTCATCTACCAAAGATACAACCTGATACGAAGCCTCATTTTCAGCAACTTACAATAACAACTCCAATTGCATAGTGTTTTCGCAGCATTATTTGTTGGATATTTTTTTAAGGCTCGCTGTTTACCTCGAGATACGTTTCCTTTGACTCCTTAACAATGAGAAATGGATATGTTATTCCCATGCCATTACATTTTAATTTCCTTGCTAAAGCTTCCATATAGTTTTCATGCTCTCTTATTAAAGGAGCTAATCCCTAACCATTATCATCTATTTCTCCGTACTTATCAACATCAATGGTAGCTCTTTCTTCATCACCAACTTCATGATCATCTTCATCAGCAACTTCAGCTTCATCAGCAACTTTAACATCATTACATTTAAACTAAATTCTTCTTTTTCTAAGTTCAATTACATCATCTTCACCATTACTGAGATAATCAAAAGACTTATGTGACTCATCACTATGAGTTTCAGATTGGTGATCACCATGGTCATCAGAATCACTTTTATTGTCCGTAGACACAGCATTGACACCATCATTCTCTCTTATTGATATATCATTACCCCTAGTAACCATCTTTCTTTTTTAGTTATGACAATGTCATCATCTGTCATAAGACTTTTACTCTTATCTAGTAGCTTTT
>BQNB010151789.1:0-13438 GCA_026074375.1 Tanacetum coccineum | reverse complement strand
AGGGGGAGGGGGACCAAATTTTTTTCCCACTTTCTAGGATAGTTAGTGCTAGTTGATGAATTAATTTCCAGGCATGCATGCACAACAAAGTATAGATTAGAAACGCGTAGCACGTAAATAACGAAATGAGTAACGGTAACACGAAAAATTTCCAAATTTTAAATATTGCTTTAAAATATAAAAACATGGCTATTTCGAAAATACTACAACGTTTGGTGTCCCGGTTCGCTCCCGGACACGATTCTCAGATAATAACGAAACAACTTCCCGGCTAAACGGTAAAGCTAAATGAAACATTTAAAAGTTCAAATTTCTAAACGGAAATGGCTAATTTATTAAACGGATATTCTCGCGTTGTCATACAAACTACCTACGTTGTGAAATGTTAGCCCGTATTAATATTATTATGTATATTGAGCTCAAGCCTGTTTCTAAAATGATCCATGTACTGTATATTATGTACCAAATGTTTTAGTTGATAATCAATAAACGATTCATACTTTCAAGGTATCAAAGCCAAACCCTAAATGTTTTTCCTATAAATCATCAATTTCTTTTCGTCAGTTATAAATTGTTCTTGGGTAACAAGTGATCTCGTCTTATAGGTTAATTGTAATCCCAGTCGGACTCATGTAGATACTGAGTCTAAACTTGGAGATGATGGTGATCCAGTATCTGATCTGACCCTATATTGGAGTCTTGCGGGTTCTCTTCAGTACCTTACCTTTACTCATCTGGATATTTCTTATGCAGTGCAGCAGGATCGTCTTTATCTGCATGATCCTCGGGAACCTCATTTCTCGGATCTTAAGTGGATCTTGTGTTATGTTCGAGGCACTTTAGATCATGGGTTACAGTTATTTTTGTCCTCTAGTACATCCTTGGTTGCTTATTCGGATGCAGATTGGGTTGGCTGCCTACTACTCGGAGATCGACTTCAGGTTAATGTGTATTTCTTGGCAACAACTTACTCTCTTAGTCCTCTAAGCATCAACTAATGCTTTCTCATTCTAGTGCAAAGGCAAAGTATCATGGTGTTGCCAATGTTGTTGCTGAGACTTGTTGGTTGCGAAATCTTTTACGTGAGTTTCATACACCTTAATATTCTGCTACGCTTGTCTTCTGTGACAATGTCAGTGCTGTTTA
Organism: Tanacetum coccineum; assembly: GCA_026074375.1. Taxonomy (NCBI): domain Eukaryota; kingdom Viridiplantae; phylum Streptophyta; class Magnoliopsida; order Asterales; family Asteraceae; genus Tanacetum; species Tanacetum coccineum. Next base: position 12,292 of record BQNB010151789.1, on the reverse strand, counting down.
TTTATCCTCTAACCCGATTCAGCATCAACGTATGAAGCATATTGAGATAGACATCCATGTTGTTCATATTTCGTTGCTGTTGGTCATGTTCGAGCTCTTCATGTTTCTTCATGTTCCTTCACGTTATCGGTATGCATATATTTTCAGTAAAGGGTTGCCTTCAGCTTTGTTTGAGTAGTTTTATACCAGTTTGAGCGTCCGATGTCCTACCGCTCCAACTGCGGGGGAGTGTTAGCCCGTACTATTATCGTTATGTATATTGGGCTCAAGCTCGTTTCTGTTAGCGCGTAATATAGTTTGTATTTGTAATTGTGCTCAAGCCCACATATAGAATTATCTAAACTATTGTATATAATGTTTTGGTATGGAATAATAGTAGACACATAAGATTTCCTAAACCTACATGGTATCAGAGCCAAACCATAAAAACCGATTCCCAAAAAACCTAAATTTTTAATCATCATTTAATTGTGGTGTTTATTCAAAGGTAACAAACCTGTTATTGTAGTTTATTCAATGGTATCAGAGTCCTCCACCTGGATTCCCCCATCAGTCGGCCCAACCTCCTTTGTCAGCCCAACAGTTTGGTCAGCCACTATTCCCAGCCCAGCCTGCAGGTCCTACGGCCCCAACTATTGTTGCTACTGTAGCTACCAGCCCAACTAGGCCAACAGGTACACCGGGACAAGCGACCACATTGCCTCATGCGTTTACTACTGAGACACTTCATGATCTCGTTTTTAGCGCTTGGAATATGGACACAGGTGCGAGCTCTCATCTCAATAATTTAATTAATAGTCTTAGTGAAAATTTTAATACGTGTATGTATCCGTCTATCTCGGTTGGTGACGGTCATTCTATACCCATCACTAATATGGGCCATAGTATTTTGCCAACTCCCCTTAAATCTCTTCATCTAAATAACGTTCTTATCACCCCTCATATTGTCAAAAATGTAATATTTGTTCGTCAATTTGTTCGGGACAATAATTGCACTATCGAATCTGATGCGTTTGGTTTTTTTGTCAAGGATTTCATGACGCATCAGGTGCTTCTTCGATGTGATTGCACGGGGATCTTGACCCAGTCACAGCTCCATCTCCTATCCCTCATGCTTTCCTTGTTAGTCAAGATACGTGGCATCAACGTCTTGGACACCCAAGGGGTGAAATGCTATGTCGTCTTGTTTCTTCTAAGTTTATTTCGTGTAATAAAGAGAAGCCTCCTGTTCTTTGCCATGCTTGTCAGCTTGGAAAACACATGAGGCTTCTATTTGTTAGCTCTAATACTGTGATTAGTTCTTGTTTTGACATTATTCACTCGGATGTGTGGACTTCACCCATTCCGAGTCTTTCAGGTTTTAAATATTATGTCTTATTTTTAGATCATTATTCTCAGTTTGTTTGGGTTTATCCTTTGGTTAATAAATCTGATGTTATGTCCAAATTCGTGTTATTTTGTAATTATCTTCGCACTTAATTTCAGTGTGAAATCAAGTCATTCCAATGTGATCATGGTCGTGAATTCGAAAACCGTCACCTACACACCCTTTTTGCCGAAAATTGAATTCAGTTCCACTTTTCGTGTCCCCATACCGTCACCTACACACCCTCCTTTTCCAAGCAAACCTTCCACTAACTTTTTGAGTCGAAGCTCTTAATATGGCCACACACTTACTAAATATCTTGCCTTCAACTGCTATTGCTAATGACATTCCCTACACTCGTTTATATGGCAAAGACCCTAACTATACCATTTTATGCATTTTTGGATGTTTATGTTACCCTCACCTTTATCCATCTCACAAACTTGAACCATGTGCAACACCCTCCATTTTTTTAGGATTTGCCTTTTCTCATAGAGGGTATCGTTACCTTGACCAACACACTAACAAAATAATTATTTCACGTCATGTCACTTTTGATGAAACCGTGTTTCCCTATGTCTCCACCATACCTAAATCCACTTCCGCTTATACCTTTTTAGATGATACCTTTTATCTACACCTTATTGTTCCAAATCCTACCCTTACCACACCAACTATTAGACAAACTGATCCATTACCATACCAATAACATCCAACCGAACCTGCATCCCGACAGTCTCCTACCGTCGCCCAACCAAAACTTCTTCCCTATCTTTGGCCCAACTCTATTCACCAGTCCAACAACCATCCCCCGTGGCCTAACATACACCAGTCTAGCTTCAATTCTCACCTACGGCTATCCCACACCAAACCACAACAGGTTTGGATTGGTGAATAGAGTTGGGCCAAAGAATGCTTTCTTAAACTGGGTACTATTCACCAGTCCAAAACGGTCAGTCCGGTTGTTAAACTGGGTATTATTCGAACTGTTCTTAGTCTAGCCGTTTCTCGACATTGGCCGATTCATCAACTCGATGTCAAGAATGCTTTCTTACATGGTGATCTTTTTGAGACTGTTTATATGCATCAGCCTCCTGGATTTTGGGATTCTATTCATCCTGATTATGTGTGTTGGTTACAGCGGTTTCTCTATGGGCTTAAACAGGCCTCCCGAGCTTGGTTTTAGCATTTTGCATCTTATATTTCTTATTAAAAATAGTACTTGGACTCTTGTCCCGCGGCCACTTGACGCCAATGTTTTTCGTTATATGTGGCTATTTCATCACAAGTATCTGGCGGATGGTACACTTAGTCGCTACAAGGCCCGGCTTGTGGCAAATGGTAGCACTCAATTGGAGGGTGTTGATGTTGATGAGACTTTTAGTCTGGTTGTTAAACCTGGGACTATAAGTACGGTTATTAGTTTAGCTGTTTCTTGACATAGGCCGGTTCATCAGCTGGATGTCAAGAATGCCTTTTTATATGGGGATTTATCTAAGACTGTTTACATGCATCATCCCCTCGAGTTTTGGGATTCTGCTCATCCTGATTATGTGTGCTTGCTTTAGTGCTCTCTTTATGGGCTCAAGTAATCCCCATGTGCTTGGTTTTAGCGGTTTGCCTTTTATATTACATAGGTGGGTTTTCATCAAAGTCGTTGTGGCACATCTTTATTCATTTATCGCCAGGGGTGGATACTACTTATTTGTTGTTATATGTGGATGATATTGTGCTTACGACGTCTTCTGAGGATTTGTTACAACAGATTATTCGCTCTTTACATCAGGAGTTTGCTATGACTGACTTAGGTTTGCTTAATTATTTCTTGGGTATTTTGGTTACACATGATTCTTTAGGGATGTTTTTATCTCAGAAGAAGTATACGGTTGAGATTCTTGAGAGGGCTGGTATGGTTAATTGTAATCCCAGTAGGACTCCTGTTGATACTGAGTCTAAGCTGGGTGATACAGGTGATGTGGTTTCTGATCCAACTTTATATCGGAGCCTTGCAGGCTCTCTGCAGTATCTTACTTTTACTAGACCAGATATTTCTTATGCTGTTCAGCAGGTTTGTCTTCATATGCATGATCCTCGAGAGCTTCATCTTTCAGCTCTTAAGCGGATCTTGCGTTATGTTTGTGGTACTTTGGATTATGGTTTGCAGTTTTTCTCCTCTTCTACTACAGATTTGGTTGCATATTCAGATGCTGATTGGGCTGGTTGTCCCACAACTCGGCGCTCGACCTTGATTGTTGTATGTTTATGCAACACTTAACCTCGTGGTCCTCTAAGCGTCAACAGACGCTTTCTCATTCCAGTGCAGAGGCTAAGTATCGTGTTGTTGCTGAGACTTGTTGGTTACATAATTTATTGCGCGAGTTGCATACACCTTATCTTCCACTACGCTTGTCTATTGTGATAATGTCAGTGTTGTTTACTTGTCTTGTAATCCAGTTCAGCATCAGCGTACGAAGCACATTAAGATTTATATTTATTTTGTTTGTGATTTGGTTGCTGCCGGTCAGGTTCAGGGTTCTAATGTTCCTTCTCGTTATCAGTTTGTGGATATTTTCACCAAAGGCTTACCTTCAGCTTTATTTGAGGAGTTTCGGTCCAGTTTGAGTGTTCGCTGTACTCCCGCTCAAACTGCGGGGGAGTATTAGCCCGTATCTTTAGTTATTCAATAGTTGTACATTTAAGAGGTCTAGTTGTCTAATTGCCTAACTGTGATATGATATATCAATCATTATCCATTCTCATAAATGTGCCTAGTTGTATTTGTGTTGGCATGGGTTCTTGCCCATTGTATGTCAACTATATATATTTTATGTGTTTGGTGAAGTAAAGACAACAAAAGAACAACATATTTCCATTATCAGTTTTATCATTCTACAATACATAGTGTGAAGCCAGCATATGGTGTGATATGGAGGATGCTTGCTGATATTGTTAGCTAAAGGGTAGGAGAAACTGCCTTCTTTTGGATCGTATGTGGTCAGAAATACATCACTAAGGAGGCGAGTGACACAAGAGTTGAAGCATTTGGCTTTGTTTTCTAAACGGCCCGCTCATCGCTTAGAGGCACGAAATCTGCTATTGTTCATAGATTGAAGGGGCTTAATCTTATTAGTAAAATGATGGTGGTGTAGCATGGGATTCCTTAGAGAAATTTTTTGTTTTACTTGGGTTTACCGGTTGGGAAAAATGTAATATTTTCATTTCAGTCATTTTACAACTCTATTATCCTTCACTATTTATTTTAGTCCGACACGCGTTTACTTTTAATTTAACTTTTAAGCTAAATCGCGTAGACTAGAAATAATCATTTAACATAAACGGTTAATCGAATTGATGCTAACCCTTTAATATATATATAAATAAATATAAAATATACTTATAAATATATATAAATATAAGGATAAGAATCAAAAATCTCTCATTGTAGTAAACCGGGAGTATGATTCCTGGGTCGTTATCCCCAACGAGGAATGCAATTGAAAGTCGAGAGGTATTTTGATATCGATGCTTGTATGGACAAGGATTATGATTGTATTTCTAAAGTATGGGGAAAAATTAAGGCAAACACTTAAAACAATCAAGGGAAAACAAATTTTAACTAAAAACGCAAACCGGGAATCCTAAAACGCGACCTAAAAAACCCTAAATTATCAAAATTAAGTCCTAAAATGATCTTTTTGGTTTTTATAAGTCTTAATTGACTAAAATGCTAGAACAAAGAAAACTGGACCAAAAAGGGAAGAGATTAGGGCTTAAAAACACTAAAAACGTAAACGGGATTCAATCCCGTTCTTTAAAAAATCAAATTTTGCAATTTTAACCCTACGAAAGCAAATCTAATTTTCCTAAGTCCTAAATGTTTAAAGAAAATTTTTTCTAAAAAAGAATTATATTTTTTTGACTTTTTTATAATTTTTTATGAATTAAAAACGATTTTAATGAAATTAAATGTTTAAAAATACTAAACTAGTTAATAAAAATCTAAAAAAAATAGCAAAAGTAGCTTGAACAAAGAAGAATCTAATAAAAATAAGCTGGTGAAAACAGCTTATCAAGTAAGCTATGAAATAAGCTTAAAACGGCTTATAAGCCAAAAGAGCTAAAATGACTATAAAAGATTAATTTAGCAAAGTTAAACCGAAAAAGACCCAAGGGAGAGTGGTAGTGTGTGTTGTGTATAAAACGTTTAGTGAGTAGGGGTGAGGTCCCGGGTTTGAGCCTTGCTCACCTGAGACTTCCCCCAACTCCCAAATATTTTTTGCATGCCATTTTTTTTACAACTTTTTAAAAGAGCACTAAATAAGCAATTTTTACAAAAGCACTTTTTTTATAAACCCCAAATAAGCACAAAATAAGCTGTTAAAGGAGACAGTATAAGCTAAACACTTATTGACTAAAAATGGCTAACTGTTTGGCAAATTAAACACTAGAAAGCAAACCACAAAGAGAAATAAGCTAAGGCATATTATAAGCTATATCTAAAAAGTACTTAAGAACAAAAATAAGCAACTACAATAAGCTAGAAAGACAGAATAAACAAAAAGCTATAAAACTTAGAAATTTTAAGCTAAAAGGCAAAGAAGTCAATAGCTCTAAACTAAAGAGATATAAGCTTAAATTGGGCTTAAACTAAACCTAATAAGTATACTAATACCTAAGAATAAGCAATTGCTATAAGCTATTAAGACTCAAAATAAACAAATAGATTTTTGCATATAACCTGATAAGCAAAATGGCCAAAAGGGAACTTTTCTAGCTTATTTTTAAGCTAGAAACATATCCTTATGCTTAGTGGCTTTACACTAAAAAAGAAGGCCAAAAAAAGCTTACAATAGCAAAATGGAAAAAGGCAGTTTGAATTCAAAATAAGCACTTAAAAAAGATTCTTGAAATGCTATTACAGATGTTTTGACACTTAGGGATCAAATATTTGCAAACTTTTGTTATATTAACAAAACACCAATTTTGAGCTTAAATTAAGCCTTATACAGATCTTATGGATATATAACTTCAAACAGATTAAGATTTGACCTCAAAGAACAAGAATCAACAATCAAAAAGCATTTTGAAATTTAAAATAAGCAACAAAAAGCAAATGAAAAAGCATTTTCTTAAAAAAATTCAACACTTAGCAATTTTGACAGTTTGGCAAAAACTTAAAACAACAATGCAGGCTTTTAGACTATGATTCTAACCTGTTTTTAACACTTTCACAAACTCAAAAACATCACAAATCAACAATAAGCAAAAGCACAATCAAATAAGCAAATAAGATAAGCTTAAACCAACAGTTTCAAACAACAAACTCTTAAAACCATAAAAAAATGAGATTTACTGCTTAAAAACTTAAACAAACTGATTTTTTGGACTAATTTAAGCTAAACTAAACCGACTCAAGTGTCAAAATGCAATTTTGACCCATTTTAACCCATGAAAACAGTTAAACCAAACACCCCTTTAAAAACTGTTTTGGCTTTTTTAAAGAGATTAATGCTTATTTAAAGCACAAATTCAAAAGACCAGATATTAAATAAGTAAAACAAACAATATTAAGCAAATCTCAATAACAAATAAGCACTCAAATAAGCTGAAACAGATTATGCAAGTTTATAAGCTATTTCAAGACAGATTATAAGAAAACTTTAAACAAATGATATCTAAACTATAAGCAGGCATAAATAAGCAATCAACAACACAAATAAGCATAAATAAGCAGCAATAAGCAAATAATAAGCACAATAAGCAGTTGAATAGTAAATAAGCTAAAAACTTGGAAAAGGAAACTTACAAAGGCCCTTGCTCAAAACAGGGCAAATGAGCTCAAAAGAGCTTATCTACTAGCTCTAGCTTATCAAAGATAAGCTAGTAGTGTCCATAAGCCCATCCAAATCCGGCTTATCATCCAAAAAGCTATGGTATTTGAGGGTGATATTTTTTTTGTATTTTTGTAAAATTTTCTTAAATACCTTATATATAAATGAAAACAGTTTAACAATATGATTAAATAAGTTCTTATAAAAGGCTTATGCAAGATTCTTGATAGCTTTTAAACACAAATGAGTAAAACGGATTCTAAGATAAAACTTTAAATTTTATTTATTCATTAAAGAAAATACCTTAACATTATTAAAAAGTTACCTAAAAATAAGCTAAAACATTACAACTAGGTGAAAAAAAACTTAAGAAAAAAAAATAACTTCCAAAGGCTTACAAATGAACCTATTTATACTAATCAAAAGAAGATTCTAGGAGTTGTGCTTTCTTTGTGAGAGCTCTTGCAGGTGTGCTTCTTGTGTGAGAGCCTTCAAAGACTCATCTTGGCCATTGAATTTGAGTAGTGTCCAAGTCGCTTAATCATAGCCCTTTATCTTTTGTCTTGATTCCTTGACGAATAGAAATGCAAAGGATTGCCAAGGTGGCAATTGGTAGGATAAGGTGTGGGGTGTGTAGACAAAATAGAGAAGAAAGGGGAATAATGTTGGCATTTTGGCGGGTAGTGAGGGCAGGACACACACACTTTGTGTGTGGGAGATATACAGTGCTTTCACGCTGTTTTTGAAAGATTAGAAAGAATGGTCCCTGAGGTTATATAAATGTATTGCAATTATAGTCCTTGAGTTTTACAATTTTTCCCTTGAAGTTGGGTTGGTGTTTGCACCGTTAGTCCTTTTGAGGACTAACGGGGTTAAGTTTAAGAGGGAAGGGGATTAACAGGGTGTTATAAAGGGTGATGGTGGGCTAGTTGTTAGGCCGGGTATGGTTTAAAAGTACTTGGGCCTTTTAGAAGGCTTAAGGCTTATAAAGATATAAGTGGGTTGACTCGGGCCTACTTGGTGGGTACAGGTGGGCCCACTTTTGGCAATTTAGGTTTTCGGGTTTGGTTTTCGATGCTTTTTCCAATGCCACTTCCCGGGGTTGACTTTGACTTTGACTTTTTTGTTGACTTTGATTTGGTCTTTTTGACTTCTCACTGTCTTTCTGTTCTCGTGCTCGGATTTGTCATTTTTGCTTCGATTTTTGTCCTTTTCTTGGATATCCGAGACCTGCACAATACAATTGCAAAACATACAAATACAATGTATTTTTGGTACGTTTTTGGTCAATTAAGTCCGTTTTTATTTGTCAAAGGTATGTGTAATTAAACACATACAAAAATCCCCCATACTAAGATATTGCTGTGTCCTCACGCAATGCTATAAGTAAGCACTTAGAAAACTAAGTATCTTGATCCCCCTCGACTTATTACCTCAAAAAGTAGCTAAGTGTTCATCGAGGGGAATTAAAGAATCAAGAGTTTAGAAAAACCCCGTTTTTACCATTCTTAAAGGTATACACTTATTCCTTCTAATATTTTTGTATTTTTTTTAGCACAATAACTACAATTATTTTGACTTCTTATTATCATAACCGTTAGGGATCATTGAACAAGATGGCATTTCGATCCGAAATTGCACAAAAAAGGGGATAAATTCATGTCCCGACTTTTTACTCGTCCCAAGCCAGCTTTAAAATGAAAAATCACCTTTAAATATCAGTTAAAGATGCTAACACTCATCATATTTCGCATCTTGTGAATACTTTTTACTCCCGACAATTATTATCTCTTAGCTCGTGTCCGTGCCATTTTGAATTTCAACCATGATCAACGTTTTGCAAAATTCTATGCTTCACGTTCCACCCGAGAATAATAAGTTTGAAGGCGAGAATCATCACATGTAGTGACTTTCGTCTCGGCACATCCAAAACCTTGCGGCTAAGTGACCAAGGCTTTTGACACCCCACAGAGACTAGTATCGGACTTACAGACCTTTGGTTTCATAAACTCTTAGGTTTCCCGTATATACATAGCTTATTTAAAAACTTAAAATAAAATAGTCAAAGTTCAAAAGCATATTTAAATTTAACAAAAAGAGATCTATTTATTAATTCACACTTAATATTATAACATCGATGCAATTGTAACCCTTGACCTTTTAGAAGGCTGCAACATCGGTTGTGAGCCGACAAGATGCAGCAAACTTTTATTAGTCTTGGATTATTATTCTTACTATAGGCTTTCTTTAGAAGGCTGTAACTAGGGGTGTTCGTTCGGTCGGTTTACGGTTTAAAAGGTTTAATCGGTTTGGGTTATTCGGTTTTCAAAAATATTTTTAAACACCCGATACCCAAACCAAAGTTTACAAAACCAATCCAATCCAACCAAATAAGTAATCGGTTTATTCGGTTCGGTTCTCCGCAAAACCTAATAAGAATATGTTGTTTGAAAAGGGGAGCTATTTTCCAAATTATTACTGTAAAAATTACAAGCAAAATTCGATCTATGACAAAGCTGATAAACCATAAGATGATTATTGATTAACATAAAGTCATCAACACATTAATCCAGGTTGTTTAAAACTAACAACCAAATTGAAATCAAACAAAACATCATACTAAGTTACAAACATAAGAACAAATCAAACCATCTTCAAATCCATATTCAAAGTACTAAGAAAACAAAACAGACTAGAATAAAAGAACCAACAATCATCTTATTGCTCCACCTCCAACAACACCACCTCCTTTTTTTACAAGCTCTACAGCTGTATGAAAAAAACAATGGTTTGTGTTATATAATAATATAAAATTTTAGAGTATACATCAATAATTTAAGTAAGATAAAGAGATGTTAAATAGTAATGATAAAGTTACCTTCTTTAATGTTTTGCATCTCATCCTAATTTTCTGTGATGTCACAAAACCAACTTGGGTGCAAATTAAACTTTCAACGTCAGGAGGAGCTAGAGAACTCCTTAATGCATCTAACATCCTTCCACTCATGCTAAACACAGATTCAATAGCCATAACATCTCTAGCAAGCATTCCACCTTACCAAACAATTTTTAGCCTATAGTGATTCAAACTATGGTAGAAATTAAAATAAATATCACCATTCTATTTCATAATAGATAGTTACATAACCATAAGATCCATTTCCTAATTCCAACTAGAAAATCAAAAAACAGAAGAATACCAATCATTCATCTTGGAGTTTAAATACAAATTTATCAGTTTAGTTTTAACCCAAAACTACGAATAGAACAAGTATATCTACGCTAATAGAGCAAAAACAAATTCATAAGCTATTAACAAATTTCACAAGTATAAAACTTTTGATTGAAGGAGCATAATTAATAGCAATATGTCAAAAATTAAAAACCCTAATATCTAATGAATTTATGAACTTGAAATAATAATGGTGAATCAGACTAGAATTAACAATCGTTGCATAAAACACATACCATAACCATAGTGAAGAGTTGAGATCGAAACAACAATAGAAAAACCCAGAACCCACTTGCCAGATGCAATTGAAATTTTTGACTGATAGCGGTGTAGTGATTTGTGTATGCCAGGATGCCATTTTATATGTGGAGCCGTGAATAAAATCAGTGATTCTCGGCACATCCCAACCTTGCGGCTAAGTGACCAGGCTTTTGACACCCCACAATGACTAGTATCGGGACTCACGGACCTTCGGTTTTAAAACTCTTGGATTTCCAGTATATACATAAAATCACAATTTTAAAACGAAATAGTCTTAGTTCAAAAGCATATTTAAATTTAAGAAAAAAAGATTTTCCCTCTATTTAATAAATCACATTTACTACACTTAATATAATTGCACATCCTTTAAACTAAGGAAATCCTCAACCTTTTAGAAGGCTACAACATCGGTTGTGAGCCGGCAAGATGCAGCAAACTTTTATCAGTATCAGATAATTATTTTTACTATGGGCTTTCTTTTGAAGACTGCCACATCGGTTGTGAGCCGGCAAGAGGCAATAAACTTTTATCAGCCCACAGTTTATATTATTACCTTATTCATCATTTTTTTATACCATGATATATAGAGAAGACTTCTTTTTGGAAAATTTAAGTATAAATTTGAACTAAGACAAAAATGTTATTGACTACATTCCAAAAATTATTGATTTAAGTTTAATTTTCAAAGATATCACGTATTATTAGTCCGGTTAGGAGCTTATGGGAGAAAAAGCCACAAATTACACTTATGAGCGTGTAAGATTTCCAAATAATCCTTGTTTAGCATCCAACTCATAATTAACTCTATCATTTTTCGTTCTTCGCGAATTTAAAATCTTTAGTAAAAAGATCCGCGAAAGCTTAGTCTAAAAGCTAAGGAACAAGCTAGAGCTCAACACGCTCGATCGAGTCAAAATTTATTCTCATTCTACCTAGCAGGAAAGTTAAAATTGTGACAAAACACTTATTTTGTTTTTGAAATTTTTTTAAATTTTTTCATTTTTTTGGTATTTTGGTGGTAAAAACGGGATTACGTGAAAACAACGACTGCAGGCACAATCAAATCGATAGATCCCCCATACTAGAACTGAACATTGTCCTCAATGTTTTAAGAAGGGTCTCTACGTAAATCAAAGGCCGTTTATTAAGTATGCCAAAAGATAAACGTTATTCGATTAGATTAGGATATTGGATTCCCAAAATGAAGCTGAGGATGTGAAGCTCGAGTGTTCGAAGGACATAAACCGCGAGCATGAGAGGCTTTAAAAATCCGGGCAATCCTAGACATACAATCACAAAACACAAAACACAAAAAATGAAAGAGGCGAGCCTCCTCACAACACACTTTTCATTACTAATAAACTACCATATTACTACTACGATAAGCATGGGTTGCCACCCACAAAGCACCTTGTTTTTGTTAACCGAGTTACAAGCTCGACTCGACCCCAAAATTAATGGTCCATGGGGAAAGTTTGGAGATCCGGGACAACCATCAGTGGTGTGTCCCCTCCAAAGTTGCTAGAAACACAAAAAGTGTCGGTCACTTCCAAGTTGTAATAGGTCTTAGCTCGTAGATTATGTCATGTTAAGTATAGAAGC
>BQNB010151788.1:0-13947 GCA_026074375.1 Tanacetum coccineum | reverse complement strand
ATTTATAGAAAAGAAGAGGAAAGCATACTTTATTGGAAAGAGATTAAGGAAGTACTTAATATGACCTGTTCACTTTTCAGCTACACGCTTATTGCACAACCCATTTGTGTGTGACTAGTATTTCTCTTTGGAAAAAGAAAAAGAAAAAAACAATGTTGTAGGTAAATCGGTCAAATTACTAACCATCACTGCTACTACAGAACAACTTTTGTATCTTTTCAAATCGTAATTATAAGAATAAAAACTCTTGTTCGACTTCTACATGAGAAGTCTAAGAATTTTATTAAAATCCTAGCACAAAGACAAATACTAAACATGATATCGGGCCTTACTTCACGGACATGGGGGTTCTAATTGTGGTCCTAAGAAGAAATTTTAGAAATTAAACATTCGTATTATATACTGATGCATAGGTTAGTGTGCAAGTTTTTTTATGGAATGGCAGATTAGTAGGTAAGCTATTCACCAAAACACATTACACATTAACTCGATTAAAATCGACCATCTTGTGTCCTTTCTTGACACCTATGTAATCGGTTTTGACGTGACCAAGATTTTCTTTCCCAAAAACTTCCGACTAGAAGCTACATCTTTAGTGCTGTGAAAATTTCAATACTCTTGTAATGCATCACCCTTTTCATGTGAAAGTAAATATTCGGATATAGCACTAGTCAATTTATAAATCATGTGGTTACTCTTTCTATTCTTTACTACTTGCAATTATTATTGTTGTATGTAAACGTTAGCATTATATAGTGCAGAATACGAACTTATAGCAAATAAACACATCAAACTCTACTTATATCCCAATCACATTTTCCGTCCAATATCATATTGTAATTAAGTATCTCATAGAGAACTGAATTACAAGAGAGGATTACCTCAAGAACGAGTGTTGTGACCATGACAGTGCAGACATTTCCATCTACATTGACTCTGTGACGCCTCACTTGCTCTAGCACTTCATGCATGCAATCAGCAGGATGGACAACATCACCCTCTGGACTACCCCAAAAATCAAAAGCCTCTGTAACTTCCTGTTAACCCATACAATACACACACATGCATAAAAAAAATTATATGTATGCAAGGATGTTTCAAGCCAAAAAGCATACACAAAAAAACGGAAAACAAGTGAACCCAAAACACCTTTACCCATTAAACACAGGACTTACAATTGTATCTTTAGTATAAAGTAAATCCAAATGTTTGGTACTTTAGTCATTAAATGGTGAATGAAAGCATAGAGATTGTTTAAACTTAAATTTATAAAGTTAATACTAGTCATTTAGGGAAACCTAGACTCAGTATTATTAGAAGAGTTGTGTGTTTTGAATGCAGCATACAAAGTTATAATTATATCTTCTGATCGAAGTCATAACCATGAATATTTATGAAGTCGGTTATAAAAAATTTCAATCAACAAAATTGATATTTTCAGAATATAGCCAGATCAACAAGCTGACTATGCATAAGCACAGAAAACTGGTGCGGCATAATCATGTTTTTCCTGATTCTAGGTAGTTAGTTGCATAAACTGGTAAAACGTGAGCATGTTACATTGAATGGTAAAAATCAAACGACACTACGTACAATGGAAGACATTGCAACTATGTTGCTATAGCCTAAAATGATTTTGGAGTTATGTCCTTATGTGTAATATAGACTTCAGGTGACATTCAACCCCCATTTTACATGTCAAAGACAACCAGTCACAAGTAAAATGCCACATCGGAATGGAAGACAACCCAGTGATAAGTAAAATGCCACATCCAGTCATAGTTAAAGATCAGAGTGTGATAAAACAAAACAAACTGAAGTTACCTTGATAAAGGCCTGAGGATTAGGACAATTCTGTTGTTTAGATAATCTCAATGTGCACTCTGCTGCAGTGCGTCCATCTCGGCGAGCAACAGCCTTAAAAAATTCAAGTAAGTTTACTCGATCACTCTTTGAAAGTTCAGCAGTCATGCCTACATCAAGGAATATGACATGAGGTTTCGATTTAAATATCCCCTTCCGAGATGATCTGCTCCGGACAAGGATGTTTCCAGGGTGCATGTCAGCATGAATGAAGTTGTCAACCTAGAGAAAGGGTGAAACAATGATAATAAGCACCAATATATACTCGGTTCATTGAAATGCTGCACAGTATATGTAGGTTTCAAATTTGCCCTTTATTTCTGCTCCCTAAGTTATACAATGCATAATTTGTGAGTTAACATAATGGACACTGATGAGAGCTAACTCATCTTTTTATTCTTTGTACTTTTTTCTGCATCTAGACATTTGTACAGTAGTGCACTTATACTTCATTCATTTTCTGTGAACTAAGATGTACCATGGAGGCAAAATCATTGTACGTTAATATGCAATTGGAGTGCCCATGCTCCATAAGCAAGACAACATTTTACACTGGCCACTAACAGTGTCTATAATAACAGCACTTTCCTACAAGGTTGTTTACATGCTCATCATATAACAATATGTCCTCTGTGTGCACAAATTGTACAGTGAATCAATAAATTGTTATCCAGATATTTTGGAAATTTCCAAAAAACGTAACTGTTGCATTTTGCATTCTATATTCACTAAAGTTCCTGTTACTCAACCATTTAAAAACCCATATAAACCTATTTACTGCATGCTTTTAGATTGGTTTAACGTAGTAAAGTAAGCCTAAAATAATTATACCCGTCTATTTTTGCACCCCTACAGAGAGGAGTAATCAACTGTTTAAACCACTGTTCTAGGAAGCAAACCATAGTTTCAGTGAAATGCAATAAGAGCAGAAGAAAGTATTCAGTACAGAACTACCTGTTGTATTTACAATGTCATGATTTATAAATGAGTGTTGGTTTGCAATGAAAAACCAAGGATGGTGGTTCAAATGGTTTATCACTCCAATATGAAGCCTAATCAAACACAGCTTGAGTGGAGATGGTGATTGCCACATACATCTAACATATGACAGCAGCTATTTTTTGTTGTAAAATTATTGACATTCAAAACAATGGTTCCGCTATGCTTTTCAAATAAACCATCTTCCTTGTGAAAATGCAAAAAAGAATGATAGACTTCCCAGTTTGCATATTGAGCAATTTTGGACAGAAGGTGCCAAGCACAACTGAGCCTTTAGGATTCATAACTTAATAAAAAAACACTCATCCATGAGAACTGGAGTGCTATATTGGCTTTTACGCAATAAAGATATTATTTTGCAATGTCTACACAAATACAGTGATTCAAATTTTCAAATAACTAAGCACTTGTTATCTTCTTGCATTAACATGACAAGTATCAAAAATCAGTTTGCAACTGTAGTATTACTTTTACACTTTACATGAATACCCAAAGCACCATCATTCAAGGGGTCGTCAATCTTATAAAAAGCTAATAAAACACCAAGGTTTGAGTAGCACTTGGAGTGGCAGAGTTTTTGAACCATCGTTACTTGGTAATTTGTTGACCTTGGTATTTTATTGAAGGAAAAGCAGCATTTTTGTAAGAAAGCCAATAAATAGGAAATCACACATTCCAAATATCAATGCCTCTAGACAAAAGCTTACAAAGATGGCTTAGTGTGGAGGGTGTGGTGAGGGGTTCTCCATCGCCACATCAGCTCCACGTCACCAATTAACACTTTCCCTTTCATTTCCCTCAACCTTTGCAGCATCACCCTCTCTCTCTCCTTTCCTAAACTTTTCCTATTTTTTATAATTTAGAAATACCCCCAACACACAGATACTCACTCACGACACGCACAATAAAACACACTAAACTACTTTCTCTCTCCTCAAACCTCTCGAACTATGGCTTGCTTTCTTAATTCCCGCCGCCGCCTAGCCTTCCCGCCCACATAAGGCAGATCCTTAACATTTTAATATTCAGAATTTCTAATTGCTCCTACTTTTTTTAGTTATTTTTTCTTTATATATTTCCGCATCCAGTCATTTGCAACAAAAGACAGGTACTATAATTCAAAAAGTCCATCAGTCGATGATTCAGCGACCACCATACAAACAGTATGCCAGCACGTTTGTGATTAAGGAATGAATATAATACTTAAGAGGTAGTTATTTTATTACTGGTTATCAAAACAAAGTTACAAAGGGGTCAGACCAGAAAATCAGTAAAAGTTAGAAGAATAAAGTGGATTAAACATCTTACCAGCAGCATCTTTAAAAGTGCATGAGTCCCAATGTGTGCAAGAGAACTTTTAAGACGAGCATGTCCTTCAAGATCATCAACATACCGTGCTACACTTTCTCCATGTTCAAAAGTTTCCACCAAAACAGCGGGATGAACAAGTGGATATACAGGTTTAGGGAATGAAACATCTCTCCAACTGCGAAAGTTATATATAAATCTACTCAAATGAGCAGCTTCACGTGCAAGATCAACTTGTGACATCATAAAAACCGCAAATTGTTGTACACTTTCATCCAGTCTCAACCAATTAAGTGTAGGAATAAACTTAGACATCTTTGCAACTACATTTATAATCTCAAAGTCCCTTCTGATTGATTCACCGACCCCAGGATGTCTAACTTTAACAGCAACTAACATAGGCTTGTTACGCTTGCCACGATATCTATATTTCAAAGAAGCGCGATGTATTTGTGCAATACTTCCTGATGCTACAGGCACTTCCTCAAAATCATCGAATATTTCAGAAATTTTACGACCGAATGCCTTTTCAACCGTCTTCTTTGTGTAAGCAAAGCTATGTTCGGGAGCCTTGCTATGAAGCTTAGAGAGCTCAGTGCACAAGTCGGTAGGAAAAAGGTCAGGCCGTGTGGCTGCCCATTGACCCCACTTTATAAAAGCAGGACCTGCTATTTCTAAAGTGCGACGTACAAGCGTAAGCCATGTTTGTCTAGATGAGGCACCAAAAGACTCCGCAAATGGAGCCATTGCCATACTTGGGGAGAACAGGATAGCCAAATACATAGCTCTAAACAGCAATATTATACCTTCAAATACCGACAGTACTGATGAAATCAAGAACGCATGTCCATTTTCAGCATGTGTGTAGAGAGTATTTCTTGGTTGAAAGTTATCATAACTTGACCCTGCATCTGCTAACACCATACTGCCACATGCTAAGGCAAAAATACCAGGAAGAATCACATATGAGCGGCTCAATGCCAAACTAAATGCTTGAGCAATCCTATTTATGCCTGAACTTTGTCCATCCTGATATGAGCTCTTTATCAGCCTTTTCCAAGCATTTTGGGCATGATGTGTTATTGTTTTATTGGCTGGGATAACCGAATAGTTTCTGGAGAAAGTGTTTTTGCCAAGACAACTCTTGGCTTTACATGCCAAGATGGAAGTAAGCCCTCTATTAGAGATCGCGCTTTGAGCGTAGATCCTGTGTTTGAAATTATGAACACCAGGTCTAATGATTGACTCATGCTTCCCATCTTCTGGATGAACTCCCCAGTTACTTGTTCGAAGTGATTGTGCTTTTTTCTTAAAACTTTTGATCAGCAGGAGCCTGAATTTACATTTAAGTAAGTTGATTTTTAGAGAGACTGATGCGGAAAAATCAAGGAAATATAACTTAAAAGAAAAGAATTAGCAATTCTAGAATCAGACCTAAAAATGGTACAGGTGTTGCCAATTTCAGAATCGTTCTTCATTTGGATGACAGTTATTTCGTTGTAAAACTTTTAACTAACAGGCAATGGATGAAGCATAACTGCCAACGGGTGTCGTCCTAAGTTATAGTAGCGTAATAAAAGGAATCATATGTTTACTTAAGGCAATAGAGTTACTAGTTTCTAAACCATCATACATGTGATTACTACATGTTGCGCCAAGTGGGAGACTTTAAGGTTGCACAACAACAGCTCAGTATCGTGCTATATTTTAGCTAAATCTCTCAATGTTTAGGATTTCCTATTTAGTATAAAATGCAATAAAACTCAAAAGAAAAAAAAGATACTAATTTGTTAGAAACATTAATAAGAAATCAATTTTATAAAAAGTAAATGAATTTGATTTACCAAATTGTTAAACCTAAATACAAAATATATATAGATCATATATCGCCAACCAAATGTTAAAAAAATCATTAAATAAAGATATAACATAAAGAAAAAAAGATACCTTGACATAGCGAGAATAGAGAAATAGGGATTGATTGGAATGAATCTAAGAAGAGCTTAATGGTGAGCATTTTCTAAAAATAAAAACCATCAGATTTATAAAAAAACGTGAAAAGACGATTTGATTAAAAGCGGTGGCGGCGATTTACGAAGAAGAAGAGAGGGTGGGTTGGGTTTGTTTTGGAGACGCGCAAACACAGTCGTCGTCGTGTCTTTTGTTTCTTAAACAAACATCTCATCTCGTGGACAACAATACAAACACGTTTACATGTCTTATGCCTTTACTATGTACGCTAAAAATCATAGAATAGCCACGTTACTTTAAAAAAAAATGTAATACCAATAACATTAATGTATTTTCAAATTTTCTTCCCACTTGAAACACATCATATACTATCAGTAGTATATAATGTGACAACGTTAGTTTATTTAGCTAACCGACATTTGTAACGCTGATCTTTTATATTAACTGTCGTTATTAATTAACTAAAGAGTAAACTGCAAAATTCATCCTTTTGGTTTGTCAAACGTGGCATTAATCATCTATGTCGGAAACTATTGGCAAAAATCATCCTTGAGAGGTCAAATTTGTGACACTTTACATCTCTAGTGTAACACCCTCAAAATGGGTCGCAGCGAAAAGTATGTCTGGGAGTGTTACTTCATGAGTACCTTTGCACAAGATGTGAGAGAACGACCTCTAAATGTGTCGTTTGAAAAGTAATCTTGTATTGTTTAGACTCCAATTCACATCAAGTGAGTCGAGCATCTAATTCACCTGAGAAAATCATGCTTAAAAGTGTCAACATAAAGTTGGTGAGTTCATAGGTTTTTGTAAATGTAAATGTAAACCAAAAAAATATATATAAAAATTTACTATGGTACAAGTCCCGCCCATACAAGACTTGCAACGCAAAAACTTATATATATAGGTTTTTAAAATGCGTATAAACACAAGGCACACAAAATGCGTTTGTTAAAATGTTGGAATCAAATATTTGTAAAGTGTATATGACCATTTCAATCGTTATGATAATCACCAAAAAATTTAAGTATATATGTTGGACCGCAATGTTTCAAAGAGTATGATAATTGTAATGAGCACAATATCACAAAATGTTTCAAGTATGTATTGCCCAGTATGCAACATAAGGAGTGATTACGATTACTCTAAGTTCATGAACTGAGGCGTAGACTTAAAAGTAGCCACTTTATTCAAGGCACAATAAGAGTTCCAATATGTAGTTGTTGACCCTGTAGACAACAATCCTGTCGGCTCCGATATGGTATAAGTTCGTTAGTTTGGTCTCGAACTAGTGAGAGCTACTCACCCGAACGGGGTTGTCATGCCCCAAATAGATCTATTTTATAACAATCGTGTTTACCCTTCGAGTAATTAACAGTTCAATCCACTTAAGCTAATCCGTAATCATTCGGGTAAAAGTAAAGTAATGTACTTGCGTCCAAAAATGAAATTTAGTAATGTATCCCATCGTGAGATATGCAGATGAGTATGTAAACAAGTTTGTAATGAATCATGTAATGAGTTTGTAAACGTTCATGTATCCGAGTATATAAATGAGTTACGAAATCAAGTATGTACACAAGTATGTAGAAGAGTATGCAAAAGAGATTGTAAATGAATATGTAAACAAGTTGTAACGAGCATGTATTCTCTCCCGAGATTTGTAAAGTAAATGTAAAATAAGTGAAAGAGGGGCTATAAACTCACCTCTAGTGAAAGTAGTGATTATAGCAAAATCAACAAAGTAATCGTCGCAAACGATCCGGAACCTAATTAATTATAGGCCGTATAAGTATAATGTATTTAATATAGATACAACATCATAAGTTATAGAGTTACACCGCCACCTAATAGTTTTTGTTTAACTTAAAAAAAAAGTCGAAACAATATTTAAATCGTATTTGTTAAATAAATGTCTACATATATGTATCCGTAAAGTAAAATGTTATCTTTGTCCAACAATTGATTATTTGTTAATAATACATGATTTAATATTTTTATTGATTATATAATTATATTATATAATTAGTTTAATTGTTTAAAAACGTATATAAATATTATATAAATGATACGACAATATTTCTTAACGTTTTTATAGCCTAAACGGACCCAAAAACACTCGTAAGCCACTTTTTACATTTCTATCAGATTGTTACATTTTTATAAAAATCACAGAAATTATTTATAAAAATTAATTAGTTTTTATAATTTCTATTTATCCGAAATCTTTAAAAACTCATAACTTGCTCATTTTAACTTTGTTTCGCTTGTTCTTTATATGTATGAAATCGTGACGAGATCAACTATCCAAATAAAATACTCACAGATTTTATAAAAATTTGTGTCGAAACAGTAAATTCAAAACAATTTATATAATCATTTTTATAACTTTAAATCTTGCAAAACTCGTAACTCATTCGTTTTAATTTCGTTTTTAGAGTTCTTTATATGTATGGTTTCCTATTGAGATGATCTAACATAATAAAATATTCATATATTTTTATCAGATCTAAAACAGTACCAGTTTTTATAAAACTGTTTTTATAAAAACACTTTTATATATTTAATTATCGTAATCTCGTAAAATTCATAACTTCTTCGTTATAGCTTCGTTTTTCAAGTTCTTTATACGCTTGCAATCCTCATAATATGTACTATTTGAATCTGTGGTGAAAACATTTTATAAAGATTCGTATATTAACAGAATAATTAAAACAGTCCGTTTATATATATAATTATAAACTAGTTTTTATAATTTATTAGTTGATTAGTTTGTACAAATCCTCCAAGTTAATTTATACCACATCTTTGGTACATTTTAGGTCTTCTAAATTATGTTCATCATTTTATGTCCAATTAATGTGTCCTCATAATAATTTATGTATAAACTTTAATAATAACTTTCAATAATTTAATTTATAAACTAAATCCATAAATTAACCAACACTTATAATAAGTATGTTCATGCATTTTAAACATTATTTCATCATAAAAATCAATGAGTTTGAATCTTGTTTGTGCTTGTTTTAATTTATAAACCATAAAAACAAACCCTAGGTGGTGATTAACATAATAACAAGTATATAAAATATGTAAATGAATAATTAGGAAAGATTAGGGTTTAAGTAGACCTTAAAAGAGTGTAGGAAGATGGAGAACACAAAATCAAACCTCAAATATTAAACCCTAATTCGAAACCCGAGTTAGGAAACCCTAATTTTCTTCTTGATTAAACCCTTGCTAGAATAATACTCATGCTTCCAATATACCTTGAATCACCTTAGATATTATACCTAAGAACACTTGTATGCTTGCTACCTTTGTAAATTGAAAACTATAGGAACCCTAAATATTGAAATTGAGTCGTGGGTTTAGGTTATAGAACAAGAGAGAAAACTAATTTGTTTACTTGTTTGAAAATGGAAAAGTGTGTTAGCTAAGCCTAAGACTTGCTATTTATAAAAGTAGTATTATGGAAAATCATTAACAATACCATGAGTTAAGAAATGGTTTAGGGTACAAACTTGTAAGACTTCTCATCCTCCCTATGAGGGGGGACGATCAAAGAAAGGAGGGAGGACAATGATGTGCCAATTTATGGAAAGTTGGAGTTGTAAGGGTACTTTGTGTTGGTTATTAACTAGAAAGGAGTAATACTAGTGGGGTTTTATGATTCAATTTGTATATGTGTGTATGTAAACCGGCCATGTGGTTTATAAGAGTGCAAAATGATTAAATTTTGGGTATGGGTATAATAGTGGGTATTTGTTTGAGTATAGATAGGTATAGGTGCTTCCGTGGATGTCTAAATGTAATTTATTGCAAAACATAGATGCTTTACGTAACCAATAAAAATAAAATATGAAAAGTTATAAATTATCCTCGTAAGAATTATATAACACTTGCTTGAAAACTTTTACTTTTCTGATGTCCGTTTACGTTGAATGTTGATTTTTTAGTTTGCGCGATTTAACTAAACGTTGAAAATTAAGAGTGAACGCGCAAAAGTTTAAAATAAATAATTGGATATTTTCTGACGTAGAATGACGTGAAAATACGGATTGTTACACCTAGAGGGATAATTTTTGCAAAACTTTTTGTTAATTTTTTTGCAAAATTCATCCCCAATAAGGATGATTTTTACCGAACATTTGGCTCTCGTGGATGATTTTTGCCAATAATTTCCGACATGGATGATAAGTGCCACTTTTGACAAACCACAGGGATATTTTTTGCAGTTTACTCTTAACTAAATATTTAGTTTTCTTAAGAAAATTTCTACTATAATTATTTTTAAAATTTATACATGTTTTTATACACGTTTTTATACACATTAATACAAGTTTTTATACACACATTTTAATACACGCTTTTATACACATTTTTATACATGTTTTTATACACATTTTTATACACACTATATAAAACATACAAAAGGCAGGAACTCCAACACGATCCTTTTGTACCCGAACTCTGGCCCGATCCTTTCATACCCAAACTCTGGCCCGATCATAACTCCGGTCCTTTCCTTTTGTACCCAAACTCCAACCCGATCATACAAAAAGCAGGAACTCCGACTCGATCCTTTTGCACCCAAACTCTGGGCCGAAGTACAATAAACTCATTAAAAAATTCTCAATAACACATATCATCTTCTTCCTTCGAACAAACTCACACATATCAGTCTTTCATCTCCACCTTGCACTGAACCATCTCCCCGTTGATGTTTCTATCGCTTGATTGAAGTGCCACAAACATAAAGAACGGGTAACAAATTATTTATACACAATAAAAAGTAAATCTTGAAATTAGGATGTTCCAATAATTTGGGGGGTTTTCTAATTTATGGTTTTTTTTCTATCGCGGTTAAGCTGGTAAGTTCAAAATTTTTGGATCTTATGGGGTTTGTTTGTTCAACTTATGGCTTATGTGTAATATATGATTTGAAGATGTTTTAAATAGTTTATTTTCCTAGGTTATGAGCTTATTTATTTTGTAAAGCTGGTAAGGATTATTTGTTGGGCTTGCGGGGGTCACGAACTTTGATCGGTGCACTCAGTGTCTTTGATTAAGGCTGTGATTGTCCGCGCCTTGGAGGCGCAACTTACTGGGTTTGCAGCCATGCCGGACGTATCCCCTTTCTTTGATTGTTTACGTATGTGATGCTTGCGTGCCTATAATAATGGTTGTGTTCGTTTCTTGATGTTTGGTTTGCTGATGTTTGCTTTGTTGGTGAGTTGTTGTAAGGCGTCAGTGCCTCTTTTTGACGGCCTGTACTGAATATTACATGTGAAAAAAAGGAACGTCTATTGTGACAGGCTATGATGAGTCCACACGGCTTTTATAAATATGAGACCATCGGTATCTGGCGAGGCGACCTATTATCGTCGCAACCATGGTGGATGTGTCCTCTTTAATCTGTTGTTAGCCTGTCTGAGTCTCTTATACATTGTTCGCTTATGCTTACACCGTCGTTGGCTGATTCTGGGCTAATGATTGCTTAATTTATGTGTGGTTTATAAGCAGTTGGTTTGCTAGAATATAACACTGTACGTATCATTGTTCATTCACTCACATATAAATGTGACATGAATTTTTAATTGTTTGAAACAGATCGGGTACAAAGGCTAACGGTGGCCGGAGCGCCTGCCTTTTGTATGTTTTATATAATCGTAGAGCATCTTGGTTATATATGATTATTACGCTTTCAATTAAATTTAATGAGACGAGACTGATGGTGATATTGATTACATTATAATAATTACGTAACATAACTTTGAACTCTAAATTATGATAATTATTAGTTGATAAATGGGCAAAAACAACATTTGTTCTTAAAGGTACGATATCTCGAGGTTTAAAATAAACTAGATGACAAAAACAATATACCAACACAATATTTACCCAGTCAAAAGAGTCACATTATCATATATAATACGAATGCATGAAATAAACTCATCATAAATATCATATTTTAATATATGTATAATGGATATAGTATGTTAATTTACAAGAAAATGGTATAGTACTAGCAACAAGTTTGTAAATAAAGATAAAAATAGTAATTTTGTTATAATAATTGTTGTTATGTATTTTAGAGTTGTAAATTTATATTAAATAGTTATTTCGATATATATGATGTTAGGAACACGAAAAGTGTCGGTCATTTCCATTATATCGTTAGATAGCTCGTATAGCAATATTTGGAAACTAAATAGTCTAGTAAGGCCCAAGGCCCATGGTAAGCCTACAAGATCCCCATATGGCCGGCCACTCTAGGTATTTATACCCCTCTCTATGCCTTGGAGAGGGTTGGTTGTTCACTTCTCATTTCACTAATCTAATATTTCCTTTTTTCCCTTTTTCTCTCTCTCTCTAGAAGTGTTCATCCCTCCCTTTTCTCTCTCTAGTTCTTCATTTTATTGATTGTGAGCTTAGATAATCTAGTATTCTTCAATTGGTATCAAGAGCTACATGGTGATTAAGCATGGTTTTGTGTGCGTTTTTATTTCTACTAGTGTGTTTGGTTCAAACATAATACAAAAGAGTTCATCTTTTATGTGTTCTAATTTCTGTTCAATTGGTATAATGCGAGAAGGCTAACTATGGTGATTTTAGCTGCGTTTTGTCAGTGCGTTATTTAATTATCTAGCACTTAGTTTTTGTTGTGTTCATCAAACATAGATACAAAAGAAGTTCAATCTCTTTATGTGGTTTAAGTACCAAAAAGAATTAGTACTGTGTTTCACTTGTTTCTGTTGTTATCATACCTAATAGGGCTCAGGTTTGTATACGAAAAAACTTTTGCAAAAAAACTATGGAAAAACTCAAAAATTCTTCATCTTATTTAGCTTATTTTTTGTTCGTAACAAAACGGGTTTGGTTACGATGTGAGAAATCTAGAATTCCAAATTTTATTTTTTGAAGTTAAAAATAACATAAAGAAGTTGTGTGTTTTAAGTTTACTCACTATAGTTCTTTAAGGAATTAGCAAGAATTAAAGAAATTTTTTGTGTTAAAATACATAAAGTTTGTGTTTTTAAGGTTCTCCTAGTCTTAGAATAGCAAGAAGTACAAGTGATTTCAAGTAAAAACGTCAAAAATTGTTTTTTAAGTGATTTGAAGTGTTTGAAGACGGCTTTTTATACACACTGTTTGAATCCGACGATTTATACGTATTGAATTCGGTGATTTACACGTTGTTGAATTTGGCGATTTATACGTGTTTGATTCTGTCGATTTATACGTGTTGATTTCGGCGATTTATACGATTGGGTATAAGGCAATTTATACGTGTGTAATCCCGGCGATTTATACGTGTTTGGATCCAGCGATTTATACGTGTGTATATCCGGCGATTTATACGTAAGGCAATCCAGCGATTTATACGTGTTAGAAAATCCAACGATTTATACCTTAGAAAATCCAGCGATTTATACCTTCAAAATCCAGCGATTTATACCTTAATTAAATGCGATGATTTATACCTGTCTTCTTAACGGCGATTTATACATTTCTCTTAGGGTGATTATATATTACACTTAGGTGATTTATATACTTACCTTTGGAGATTTATACCTTATTGCCTTGGAGATTTATACGGTTTTTTTATGATTTGTAAAATCCCGTGAAGTATTCAATTATTTTCTCGGGTTTATCAAGAATTGTAAAATCCCGTGTAATCTTTAGACTCATTCACTTAAAACAAACAACAATTTAACACAACAACCTCTTATCACTGAACGATCAAAAAGTTATCTATTCTCATCCTATCACATTTAAAGTCAAACATGGATTCAATAATTC
>BQNB010151787.1:0-13738 GCA_026074375.1 Tanacetum coccineum | reverse complement strand
TGGGAAATGTGATGGTTTGACTCCTTCCTCTGTTGATGGTGAAGAGGCTGCTGTTAACCCTTCTGGGGGTTAGATTTAGTTTTTTTCCCCTTCTTTCTCCTTTTTTCTCTTTTTTTGTAAGTCTATTTTCTGTTAGGGGAGGGGCGCGTGGTATGCCGAAGGACACTTGTTGCTCCTAGCTTGAGGAAAACTGAATGTAGATGTGTTGTTGTCCATCCAGCGTATCCTGAGTCATGCCACCCACCCTAAGCTGAATGGCTTCCCCCTAGGACCTTTAGTATAGTTGGTCAAGACTTTATAGGTTCAATGGGTTGTATATTGCTTTCTGAAGCAGATATCATGCTATTATGCCCAACCCTTGAACTTGCTTGGTTACTAGCTCGTTAAGTATTGTTTTACTTTCTTTGTGTAACCACCGACTATGTTCGGTTGATTGTATTGCCGACTTCGTTGGCTTGTAATAGGTACTTTGTAATATAATTTCCCTTTTAATATAATCCACTCTTTTTGGTATGTTGGTTTGTTTCTCATAGCTTGTTTATAATGTTTATACGTTCATATCTAGCACTTTAGCATTGGTTTATGCCCCAAAACGCCTTATGTTTGCTCCTGCTATATGTTTTTTGTATGATCTGGATGATTACATCAGACCACCTCATATACCAGAGCAAATGTTTATTAGCTATGTTCGTATACCTTACAAGTTGTGTGTGTTTCCTTACTCCCTTGGTGTTATATGTTCTCTTCATGACGTTGTTCATCAGAGTCCCTTGCTCGGAAGGAGGGATCACTGTGTCTCCTCCTCTGGCCTTATGCTAAAGTTTTCGTGTTTTAACTTTGCCTTCCCATCTATATTTCGTGTTTATGGGGTAAGTGTGTTCCTTTACTAATATCCAAAGGTAGCGAGCCATCCGGAGCTTACCATGCTTCGTGTTTGCATCATTGTTACTTATCCAACAGAATTTGACTTTATCATGCTAAGGTAAAGATCAAATACTTAAATATAAAAATAGAAGGGCCCTTTGAGGTGAGCTAACACTTTGAAAATGGCTACATCAGATGGGTTACATAGTGCTATTAGACATATGCTACGCTTACAAGTCCATTTAGTTACTCCCACTAGCTTCACGGTTGCAGTTTGGTTTTGTTCCTGGTGTATTGTTTGTTGTTTTCCCTTTCCTGTTGTTGCTTGTCTCTTCTACCGATGGTCTTGTTTTGATACCTACCGATACTTCCTGGTTGAGGTATTCTAGGTTTATGGTTGCCAACCCTGTTAGCACTTCTGCTTTTAGGTTCAAGATTTTTAGGAGATGTGTGATTCAGAACCTGTAGAATGGGACCGTTGCATCCATAATTTCCTTTTTGTACCTTCTTACCTGTTTCGTTACTGGCGTATGGTTGCCTTTTACCTGAGCAACAATGTTAATGAATCAATAAATACATGCAAGTCTTTCATACCTTGATTAGCAGAGGCAACTAGTCCTGCCAATAGTGCTTCACAATCATGGCATAGTTAGATGCTTTAATCTTCAACCGAATAGCCATATGAAATAATCTTTTCTTCGGGGCTGTACAGGATATTTTCTGATGCCCAAATTATTCTTCAATTGCTTCTTTGCAATAGGTAATCTCTAGGCCCTTGGCATCAGAGTTGATTTTGTGTGGAGTTCCTTGCTTAGGTTGAGCGTTCCCCCTTCGTTTGCATTTGGTATCTTTTCTACTTGCTCTCCTTGACCAAAGAACTTCCTTATCACTGACCCTTCAACCTTCTTTCTTTGGACGTATGAGATGTATTATGTACGACATATCTGGAAGCCTATTTCCCAATCGTCATTCTCTTCCGGCAAGCTTTAGTGTTTCTTCCATTGGTCCATCGGTTACTACTTTAACATTGTGCTATTTAAAGGGACTGTTTCAGGGATCTTGCTGTGCGGAATTATGTTGTACCCTTTTTCTGTTGGGGTGTAGCATTTTTCATTATACTTGCAATGGTGGCTTATATAGGAAACAGGTATCTGGGTTCCTTCCCTCTCTACCAATAGCACAGAGCTTATTGTCTCATTTCTTTGCTGTAGACATATCATTAGATCTTCTCCTTCTTTTGGGATGGCCAACGTTGATAACTTGCCTAATTTCCTTTTGATCATTCAGAAAGCTTCTTTAGCTTCGTTCGTCCAGCCGGTCCTTTTATTGTCTCCATTCTTGTTCAGCCTCACGTAGGGGGTTTTTTTTTTACTTCAGCTTCGCAAGCATCGAGAGGAAAATACTTGCTAATGGCTTTAGTGTAGGATTAAGCTTGTGTTGATTTGGACTTCTTGGGGTGGGGCTTAGGATGATTGTCTGTATTCTTCCTGGATCTGCCCTTAGTCCTTCTTTTGTTACTATATAGCCGAAAACCTTCCTTCACTCTGAATGAGGACATGGCCAGATCGATCTTGATGTTTACCCTTTTCAGCTTTCTTAGTGTTTCTTTTACATCTGAACTAGGTCCGGCTCTCTTTTGTTTTATTACTATTCACTTCCAAGTACTATTTCAATGTTCCATCCTCTTGATCAGTTATGACCCCCACCTTTTCCATCATCCTCTAAAGTGTAGCTGTAGAGTTCTTTAATTCTTTCGGCATGTGGGTGAAACAATATACTCCTTCTTTCGTATGAAACCCAGTCTTTTCTTCGTCCTCTTCCGCCATTATTATCTGGCTGTATTCTTTTAGAGGTTGGAAGAAACATTTGTATAGATATCCCATTAAAGATGCTAGCTCTTTCCTTCTCAGAGGGGATCATGTCCCTCCCCCCTATTTCTTTTACATCTTGAACCATGTCCGGCTCACTTTTGCTTTTTATTACTATTTCTTCCAAGTATATTTCCACGTTTTGTCCTCTTTGATTGGTTAAGACCTTTTCCATCATCCTCTGAAGTTTAGCAGCGGAGTTCTTTAATTCTTTCGGCATATGGGTGAAACAATATACTCCTTCTTCCGTTTGAAACCCAGTCTTTTCTTCGTTCTCTTCCGCCATTCTTATTTGGTTGTATTCTTTTGGATGTTGGAGGAAACATTTGTACGGATGTCCCATTAAAGATGCTAGCTCTTATCCTTCCTCCAGAAGGGGATACATGTCCTTGGCACAAGCTTTGTTAAGACCATAGTAATCCATCTGTACTTTCCAGGTTCCATTTGTTAGCTTGATTGGTATCGCATTGGTGATCTACTCGGGGTGTAGAACCTTTCTAATTAGTCCTTTCCCTAACCAACGGAACACCTTTTCTTCCAGTGCTAGTCTTCTTTCAGGTGCTACGGGTCGCCTCTTATGAACTACCAGTTCAGCAAGGGGATATATTTTTAATTTATGCTCCATGACGAATCATGGAACAACTGTTCTTTCTAATCCAGCCCACGTCTGCCAGTAGTTGCTTACAGTTGGTTGTCAACGTGGCTCCCATCGTCACGTACTGGTCCGGACGTTCCTGGCTGATGGTGAATACTTCTTCTGTGCCCTCTTTGCTCTGCGTTTTTCCAAGTGACATTAGATCCGAAGCATGCCCTCTTTCGGGGTTACTTTTTGATCTTATGATTACTTGATCCCTTATCCTAGACATTTGCTCTTCACGTTGACGCCATTGTACCTCCTTCCACGAACCTTGCACCCTCTCTAGGTGTTTGCATTCTCGTAGAGCCTCTCTACTAGTTTCTATTATTACGACTCCTTGGCTAGTAGGGAATTTGATCATGAAGTGGATGATAGAACCTACTGCTCTGAGGCTTCTCATTCCAGTCCTTCCTATTATGATGTTGTACGGTGAACGACACTTTATTATTGCAAACTCCATAAGCACCGTCTTACTTCTTCCTTCCATTCCTATAGTTACTCGAAGGTCTATTACCCCCAGGGGGTGATATGTTTCTCCCAAAAAACCTGTCATCGGAGTCTTGCACCTTCGGAGTCTCGACCGGATGTTAACATAAAGATTTCTGAAGCAGTGTTCGTACATGATTTTTGACGAACTTCCACCGTCAACAAGGATCCTTCGGACTTGATTTCCTTCTATTATTCCTTCTAATATGATGGGTTCGTCCGTTAATTGACTCCAAGGGATTGCTGGGAAGGTAAGTTCGTTCATCATGCTAAACCTTCCTTCTTCAAAAGGTCTCTTGCGGCTTCCTTCCACCCTTATCATGTTTACGACCTTTACACCGTTCCTTCCCTGGTTCTCATTCCGTTGGTTGTTTCGGCGGATATCCTTCACTAGATGAGCCAATTTTCTCGAGGCCACGGTTTCCTCTATTTGCTTCTTCAACTGATAACAGTTGTTGGTGTTGTGGCCTTTGTCCTCGTGGTAGTCATAGAACTTATTCAAGTTTTGATTTTCAGGAGTTCTGATCAAAGGTGGTGGTTTTGGGAAGCTTACGCTTTCCATGGCGAGGATTTCTTTCGGAGTCTTGGTAAGTGGGGTAAAAGTATCTTTTCTGGGATAAAGAGTGTACACCCCCATATTCCTTCGTGCTTCCCTTGGGCCGCCCCTGTTTCTGGTTCTTTCAGGTCCTCCTGTCCATGCCGGACAAACGTATCCTTTGTCTCATTGAGAAGGACAGACCATTTCTGCTGATCCAGCGGCCACTTCTCCCCTAATGAAGGCTTGAACATTTCATCCACCATTTTGGGTATTTTGTCATTGAGCTTCTTGGCAAGTTCTGGATAACTATGACCGTGCATAAAAGCTGAGATGCATAGGACCGGAGGAACTCCCTTTATATGTGAGCTTTCATATTTAAACCGGTTCATGAAAGCTTGTAAACCCTCATTATGCCATCTTTTGATGCCATGAATTTCTTTGGGGTCTTTAGCATATCTTTTTTGCTGCGAAAATTATTCCAAGAACTTCTGACTTAGTTCCTCGAAACTGCCTACACTCTTAGGGTCCAGGTCGTTAAACCAGTTTTGTGCCGCTCCTCCTAGGGTTTGACGGAACATTTTGCACCAAATGGGAATCGACCATTCTTCTTACTCGGCCGCTGCTGAAAAGATACCTAAATGGTCCTTTGGATCTTTATTTCCTTTATATACCATGATGTTCCGAGGAAGTTTTGCCCTCTTATGATATTTGAAATGAGTGATTCTTTAGGTAAAAGGAGTGGGTTTAGGCCTTTTGTAGGGTGAATTCAGGTCTTCAAAAGCATCATCCGAACCTTCCTCATGTTCGGAGTTTGAGCTCGTCTCTTGGTGTCCGGACCTCTTTCTCTTGGGCTTGGACCTTTCTCCTCTTGCCTTTTCCTTGGTTGTGCTCTGGTCTTCCAACCTTCTTGACCTTCTTAAGTGTGTCGGCTCTTTATTCTTGATGGGAGTCTTCTGACTTTTAATGGTAGAGCGAGTTTGTCTATGAGTATCAGATGTGTTGTAGGATTCGAGAGAAAATCGATCAGAAAATCCTTTGGCCAGTGACCTGACCGGAGCTTCTTTGTTAGAATTGGCATAGGCAAGTTTTCTTGGTGTGGCTTTTATATTGGCTTGCTGGTCATGCTCTTTGATCATGGTTCTTAATACATCAATGTTTTCTTTGATGAAGGCCAGAGAAGGAGAAGGGGGTTTTGTGTTTGTAAGACAGGTTTGGTAGGTCCCCTATGGGTTTCCGTTCCTATGTCCCTTGTCGCCACTCCCTGAAATTCCTCCTTTATAGGCTGCGAGTCAACCATTTCTCCTTCGGTTCTCTTCTTTTGGGTAGATTGGGATGTCGGGTCCCACAGATGGCGCCAAATGTTGAGGTAAATTTACGTGGGCTGCTTGAGCTTAATAAAAGTGACCTCAGCGGTAATAAAGATCGAGTTCAGCTTGGTTCCTCCGGAGCATAGTCCTTCGTCTCCTAGCTAAAAATAAGAAAGAACACCGTTAGCTCTCCCTAGAGTGTGAGTCCGGGACCAACAACGCTGTGAGAGTAAGTATAATGATTGTGAGATAAATGCGTAGAATGTAAAGTATGGTCCGAAAAGGTGTTGTGTGTGCCGTCCCGAGGAAATGAGCTCTACCTTTATACCAATTGGGATTCGCTACAAGACATAATCGTAGGGCTCTCTCTTGGTATAACTTGTCGGCTACGTGTCCTTTTAAGGACAGTGGTCCTTCACAAGGACTGTACCTTTGTCTGATTGTCCTTTAATACCGCTGCATTAAGACGGAGCTAATAACTCCAGACCTAATATGTCCTTCGACATACCAGCTTCTTTGGAATTCTAGTGGTGACTCCGGACCTGATTTGTCCTTCGACAAGTCAGCATCTCTGGAGCGTTTGTTTAGTTTAGCCCGTGTTAGTTTGGCAGAAGCATCTTAGCCAATTTTATCTTTCGGATGTTCCGGGGGAGACTATACCTCATCATAGTCTTTTTGGCGACATGCTTTCCTGAGATTGAAAAGTGGGTTGTAGCCTGAAATGACTGCAAGTCATGAAGACATGTTTTAAACTGTTTGAACTTCTGCTCGAACTTTATTTAAAGACCCGTGTCATTAATAAACGACATTTCTAGGTCCGTAAATATTATCGATTTTCAGAAGACATGTCTTGAAAAATATGTTTGGTATTTTCTATTTTTTATATTTTTATGGTTTTTGTAGGTTTTATATTTTTGTATTTTTCTTTTTGTATTTTAAAAATATATGTAGGATGCATAAAGATCATCCTTTACTGTTCCTCCCCTTCTTAAAGACGTTTAAGGGTTTCCGGAGTCATACTCTTCATTCCAAGTCACGGGAGTAGAAATTCGAACCGCTCTCTTGGTAATGCCTTTGTGAATATGTCCGCAAGTTGATAATGCGTCGTCACAAAGTAAAGTTCAACCACGTCATTCTCAACTTGCTCTCTTATGAAATGGTGGTGTATGTCGATGTGCTTTGACCGGGAATGCCGGACATTGTTACAGCAGAGGGCAATAGCACTTTTGTTGTTACAATACAGAGGTATATTATTAAATGCAAAGCCGTAGTCCGTTAGTTGTGACCTTATCCAAAGTATTTGAGCATAGCATCCAGACATGGCAATGTATTCAGCCTCTGTAGTTGAGATATGAGTGCTTTTCAGCTTCTTTGATGACCAGCTCACTAATTTGTCTCCAAGAAACTAAGCACTTCCTGAAGTACTTCTCCTTGTATCTTGACAACCTGCATGGTCAACGTCTGCATAGGCCGTTAGTACCATAGCGGTGTCCTTCAGATACCAAAGACTACAGTTAATTATGCCTCGAAGGTACCGAAAGACCCGCTTAATTACCTCAAGGTGCTTTTTGGTAGGCTTAGCCTGATACCTAGCACACATGCATACGGCGAATACAATGTCTGGTCTACTGGCAGTGAGGTACATTAATGAGCTGACCATTCCTCAAAACCGAGTCTGGTAAACCAAAATCCATAAAGGGTCCTAATCCAGTTTTGATCTATCAACCATTGGTTTATCTACAGGGTCAGACGTATCCATTCCATATTTAGTTGAAATTTCGAGAGCATATTTTGATTGATTAATGAAGATGCCTCCAAGATTTTGAAAAACTTGTAATCCTAAGAAAAATGACATTTGCCCCATCATTGACATCTGAAATTTTAAACTCGTCTCTTTGGAAAACATGTCACAAGCTTTAGGATCAGTCGAGGCAAATATAATATCATCTATGTAAATTTGAACAAGAAGAATATGTTTGCCTATTTTCCGAGTGAATAACGTAGTATCCACTACACCCTTGGAGAACTTGTTATCCAAAAGAAACCTTGATAAGGTGTTATACCACGCCCATGGAGCCTGCTTTAAACCATAAAGAGAGTTCTTCAGACGATAGACGTGTGTAGGGTGATCTGGATCAACAAAGCCCTCGGATTGACTGACGTAGACTTCTTCTTTCAGCTCGCCATTCAAGAATGCAGTCTTGACATCCATCTGGTAGATGATCATGTTTTTTATGGCGGCATTTGCAATGAAGATTCTAATAGCCTTTATCCGTGCAACCGGTGCAAATGATTCCTCAAAATTGATACCCTCCTCTTGGCGATATCCCTTCGCTACTAACCGTGCCTTGTTCTTCAGAACATCACCATACTCATCAAGCTTGACTTTGTAAATCCACTTAAGAGCGATTACCATTACATAGTCTGGTTTTGGAACTAATTCTCATACTTAAAGTCAATCAAATTCGTGAATTTCTTCTTGCATAGCTTCAAACCAGCAAGCTTCATCCATGGCATTCTTGAAATTCTTAGGTTCGACTTTTGAAAGTACAGAATTGTAAAAAAACAACAAGGCGTCGGTAGCTAACTGTTTTCTAGTGGATACCAGACGAGAAGGATTACCAATTACATTATCCAGTGGGTGATCCTTGGAACATTTTCTGAGATGATTTTGTGGTTGAGTAGCTTGGGTGGATTCAGCGGAACTAACATCCCCAGATGATGATTCTTCAGAACTAGGTTCTGGAGCAAACACGTTTACAAAGGGATTGTCTTCAGCTTGAGCAAAAGTATTGTCTTCGATAGTGGGTCCAACTGCAACACCTTGATGTAGGATAGGAGGTCGTACTTCTGAGGATAACGGTGAATGACTGGTTGACGGTGCATCTTGATCAATTGTTGTAGAAGAAGGTTTATCGGCTGAAACAACTAGAACTTGAACTGCAAGAGTAGGAGGTACTGGTCTTTCAACACTTGGGGGTTCCAAGTATTCATCGAACATCGGTTGGAATAAAATCTCCAGATCTTTATTAGTTGGTGTTACATAAAGAGCTGCAGGGACTGGATTTGGTACGAGCCCTGAACTGATTTGTCCATGCATCAACAAAATAGGCTTGGGTCCTGAACTGATGTGTACAGGAACCATTTGCTCAGTCAGCTCATCGAATTGCACGTGGATTATTTCCATGATTCGTCGGGTTCTTTTATTGTAGATTTTATAACCCTTCCTATTGAGAGCGTAACCAATGAAAATCCTAATATCTGTTGTTGCTTTTAATTTTCCAAGATCTTCGTTGTCATTTGTAGGGTAACAAAGAGCCCTAAAAACTCAGAGAAATTTAAGATCAGGTTTCTTATCATGCACAAGCTCATATGGGGTTTTGTTATGATGAGTATGAATTAGGGATCGGTTTTGGGTGTAACATGCAGTAGCAACAACTTCCGCCCACAGAAACATTGGAGCTTTTGAAAATATCAGCATTGTCCGAGCAGCTTCCACAAGAGTCCGATTCCGTCTTTCAACAACGCCGTTCTGCTGAGGAGTTCTCGGAATAGATTTTTGGTGAAAATGCTGACATTTTCATAGTATTCAGTCGGAACTTGATTAACAAATTTCGTTTCATTGTCTGTTCGAATGCATCTGACAGTTTTGTTGAGACCAACTTGTAATTGCTTTAGAAATTTGATGACGAACTCTAGAGTTTCATCTTTTGATCTCAAAAACTTAACCCAGGTAAATCTTGAATAATCATCTACGATGACCAAAATGTATTTCTTCCCATTAATACTCTGCACTCTCATTGGTCCATATAAATTCATATAAATGGTATGTAAGACTTCTATAATGGTGTTTTCAAATTTAGGTTTATGGGAATACTTCTTGTTCTTTCCTAGTTGACAAGCAAAGCAAAGATGGTCTTTCTCAAACTTCAACCTTGGTAAGCCTCGTACTAGATCTTTTCGTGCAAGATTATTGATGGTACCGAAGTTCAAATGGTTTAATCGATGATGCCACAACCATGATTTGTTCTTGGAGGCTTTGGACAATAAGCAGATTAGAGAGGACTTCATCATGTCTTCAACAAAGATAGTATACAAATTTAAGCCATGAGAACCTTTAAGTAACTCCACACCATCTTCATTTCTAACATAACATGAATGTTTTCTGAATGCAACTTCAAGATCTGAATCACAAAATTGCACTATAGAAAAGAGATTATGTCCAAACCCTTCCACATAATATACCCTGGAAGTCACACTATCACCAATCACGTAGTCTCTATAACCCATAATAGCACCAAAATGATCATTCCCAAATCTAACTGTCTCGATGAACTTTTTCATGAAATTCTTGAGCCGAGAGCGATTTCCTGTCATATGTTTTGAGCAGCCTGAGTCTAAATACCAAAGGACGATCTGTACGACCTGTATTTGAAAATAGACAAAGATGGAGAGTTTGGTAATTCGGATCCACAACTTTTGTTGGGGTCTTGTTGGTTAGCAGAAACAGCAGTATATTTCACAGAAGCATCAATTGTCTGTGTCTCAGCTGTAATGGGAATACTAGTGGAAATTGCCCTGTCTTGTTTTTTTCTACGTTTGTATCTAGTTAATGGTTTCTGAGAGGTGTTATTAGGTTTCTCAGTGATCATAATTTCACTAGAACTAACGTGTTTAGGTTGCTGTAAAGGCACTACCTTGGATTTAGTAAACCTAGTTAAAGAGCACTGTTCTCTTAAAGTGAATTTCCTTCCAGTGGGCTTCCACTAATAACCAACATTAACAAATAGTTTTCTTGTTTCTTTCCAAACTTGCTTAACTGTACTTAAAACATCTTTAACAAGAGGGGGTGCATTCATAGAAGTCAAATATTTGACAACACACTTATCATGATTAGCATAAATTAAGCATTTGTTACATGTCTTGCACATAAAACTAGAATTCGAATTAATTACATTACGCTTAGAGCTAATACTAGAATCAACACGATTCTTTTGTTTCAAATTTGACTTAGTGTTCCTAGGGTGATCTTCTACTTTCTTCTTGTTGTCACTTCTAGCTGGCAAGATCCTAGTGTTCTTTGTATTCCTCCTAGGTTTGGACCCGCTAGCTTCAGTGGAACTGATTACTCATGTAGAAGGAATCACATGTACATTAGACTTTTGCTCTTTTTGTGGCTTAACATGTTTTTATGTGTTATCATTTAAAGTTCCGCATGTTTCCTTAAAAGTCACTTGCATTTTACTATTCAAAGGGGTAGTAGCAACCTTTTTATCTCTTTTATTGAATTCTTTCGGACAAGTGCCAATCACATACTCTAATAATTCCTGAGATCATTTAGTGTAAAAGCAGGCATTTCCAATGACATTATCTAATGGTTTTTCAATCCTAGCTTCTTCTACAATCTCATGAAGTGTTTCTACACTTTCCTTAAGATGTTTGAGATAATCTAGATGAACTTCCCTATTGTTCCTATTACGAGGGGGAATTGGTTCAACATCGATTCCATACATACTAGGGGCAAGCACTTTTGGTTTTACAGCAGTCATAGTGACGCATTGCATTTTTCCTTTTAGTTGGGTGATGACATCAAATAACGTCACTTTATTATATCATTCATCCTATCTATTTTGCTCACTTTTATATAATTATTGCATTATTTGGTACTTAATTGCTTTAAAGTTGATAAATGCAGTAACTCAGGAGTGTTTTATGAAGACAAGCTAAAAGGCGCATAATTTAGAGCTAAAACATTTGAAGATTGCTGAAATTTCACCAATACGCCATATCCAACTAAAGAGATACAGTGTATCTGCGCCAAGACTTCACAAGAAAACGTGTTTGACCAATTCCCAATACGGCGTATTCACTCTGTCTACATATGCCGTAACCATGAAGATAACTATTTGAAGATATAGTAAATCAAGTAAATTGGGAATGATATCAAAGATTTATTACGAACGTAGCGCGCACTCCAAGGAATCCAACCCAATACGCCGTATCGACCTTGTTGGATACGGCGTATCGAGTCTTTTTCAGACACTACAAATAGAAGACTCAAAAATGAGTTTTTAGTGTGCAATATCATATTCTTTATACCATACTCACTAAAAGACGAATTTTAGAAGAGAAGATCAGCCACCCAGGTCAAGCATTGATCACGAATCCATAAAGGACAATGTGTAATTTTTACTCTCTTAATCGTTCGATTTCAATTGTTTGATTACCCTTGTATAATTACAATGGTTGTGGGCTAATACCCTCGGGTATTAGCCATCTTAAAGAAAGTTTAATGTTTGGTTTGTATTAAAATCTTAAAATCGAATCTTATTTTATCGTTGATTGTTTAAATTTGTTTAATCACTTTATACTTTGTTTATGTGTTTGATATGTGACCCTATCGTATCAATGGATCTAGTGATAAGACCAAGTAATCTCATACCGGGATGCTCTTCCATAATCGTGTTTCATATTACTGGACCAATAGGATCACAAATAACGTTCTGTCTTTGTCTTTAAATTATGAGCTTAGTTGGACCGGTAGGTGACCTGTTTATGTTTCAACAATCATGCTCTTAATTAACTGATAAAGATTTAAATAGTGGACTACCAGTATATAAAACACCGTTAAACAATAAGTGGGTAAAGTCCCGTTGGGCTAGGGTTTTAACAGGATCACCACTGCTTTAATTCTCTAAGATAGATTATAATTAAACTAAAGGATGCTTTATGCGGATGCGATAATTATGATAGGATTAATCGTGTCTAGGTCTTAGGATGATGTCCCGCCTAAGTCTTAATAATGATATGCCGCTTCGAGATAAGTAAATCATTGCACTAAAACAAACAAACCAGCATTGAATCAAATTTAATATGGCTAATATAGTTTTCTATCATTTGGCTTGTACCGCTTTTCTATCTTCTAAATTTCTCCTTTTGTGTTTATTGTCTATTGAATTGGTATTTGTTTCCACCAAACCTCTGCCAGTCTCTTAGGCTGAAAAGCCTCATATCATTAGACAACGTACATAGCATAGGTTTAACCAATAAATAGACTAATTAAAATACTGATAGAATATTAGATTAATGTTCCACTCTTAGTGCTCGACACCCTACTTACCGTGAACTCTATCTTGACCGGGTACACTGCTCGTCAAAGTGTTGTTTTAGGTTTGTCGTCTAAATATAAATTTAAAACTTGATAATCAAATAATTGACCCTACACAACAACACATCAGGTTTTAGGCATCGTTCCGGGGAGTGAATTAATTAAACCTTATTCTTATCAGTATTTCTAACCATTAATTAATTTAGTTTAGTGTATTCTGATTATTTAAATTCTGTTTTTATTTATTCGCATTGTGTGTTTAAATTGTTTGTTTAAATTCCCGCATTTAATCATTTTTAAATAGTATTATGTTCTGACTGATCACCTGATACGCCGTATCCACCAGTTGGATACGACGTATCAAACCTTCTGATCAGGACAGCGTATTGAGTTTCACAGTCTAAACGGCGTATCTGTTTTCCAAGCAATACGGCGTATTCTGATAACTCTATACGGCGTACTGGCATTCAACAGACCTATACGGCGTATTCAAACTAATTGAATACGGCGTATCTGTCATCTGATACAATAGCAATTCGATCTTCTATATCTTACTAACAATTTCCTCCATTCTTGAGAAAGTGGTGATCGCTTGTCGCAACTCAGGATGGCACCAAGCTATGATGACGCAAGAAAAAGGAATGGAGAGCATAATAAATCACGAATGATCACAACTTCCAAACTAAAAATCAATGATGAATTCTTGAAAATATTGCAAGACAACGCCTTCAATGGCATGGATGGAGGGGACATTACCGATCACATTGCAAAGGTGCTCGAAATAACTGAATGGATTAAGATTCCTAATGTGGAAAAGAATGAACTACGGTTACACGTCTTCTCAAAATAACTCAATAGAGATGCCAAGACATGGTGGAACAATGAAATAAATGAAACAACTATTACCTGGAATGAACTCAACGATAATTT
>BQNB010151785.1:0-10624 GCA_026074375.1 Tanacetum coccineum | reverse complement strand
ATTATGATGGCCCGAACAGTGATACAATATTTCCATAAATTGATAAATCAAATACATACGTTAAACATCATGAAGTTTTGGAACATAAACCATCACACTAAGACTTGACATATTGCCCCAGGTTGCGTGACCAAGCCGTTACTTTCATTTCATATACTTTTGCCATCAATCAGATTTTCCTATACTAAAGGTGAGTTCATAGCCTCGCATTCAATCTTTTAAATGTTTCATAAATCTGCGAGGGGGATACATGCTATAAACCAT
This sequence comes from Tanacetum coccineum, assembly GCA_026074375.1. NCBI lineage: Eukaryota > Viridiplantae > Streptophyta > Magnoliopsida > Asterales > Asteraceae > Tanacetum > Tanacetum coccineum. The sequence continues at coordinate 10,360 of BQNB010151785.1, read as the reverse complement.
GAATGCAAGTATTTTTCTGTATGCTATCCTGATACATTATTGCCTAAGTCCCTACTTTTGCCATTAAGTCCCCACTATCATGAACCGTTAATTACTCGTCGGGGTAAGCGTGAATGCTGTGAATAGATCTATTTGGGACTGGACTCCCCGTTGGTGTACCTATACTGTCGGTAACCAATAGCACACATTTGAATAACTTTGCGGGTGTTTGGCAAAGATACCCGTTGGGGCAATTATTTGTGGTTATTGATTAACCTAAGGCTTCGGTGTCATTTGCTTAGGGCAATAATACTATTTTTCATGATAATTGTGTGTGTTGCAATTATTACAAACTATGGGTGTATAACAACGTAACCCACTATTGAGCTTGTATTCAAAATTGGTTACTATAAACCTACGTGCTTTTGTATGTCACCTATCATTCAACTGGATCTAGTGATACGAACCAAGTAATCTAGATGTCGGATAGCTCTTCATATTGTAATTTAAACATCTAGAACCATAGGATCACAAATATTGTCCTGCTAAATTTGTGTTAAGGACACGCTTCTAGCTTAACTAGTTAACGGATATTGCCTTTGGTTTATTGAACAATTTGACTAGCAGATGAACCTAGATAATTCAACAAATAACGTTCTAATTCCATTAGATAGTTGGACAAGTGGACTACTAGAGTATAAATTACCATTAAGCAGTAAGTGGGTAAAGTCTCTATGAGCTAGGGTTTAACAAGATCATCATTGCTTTAATCCCTAAGATAGATTATAATCAGCAAATAAGGATGCTTTATGCGGATGCTTTAATTGTATCAAAATTAATGTGTCTAGGTCTTAGGATGAAGTCCCGCCTAAGTCTAAGAATAATATGCCACTTCAAGATAAGTAATCATTGCACTGAATAAACAAACCAACTTCTAATTGGATTAATAATGGATAATATAGTTTTCTATTATAAGGCTTGGCCGCTCTTTTATCTTCTGTTAATTTGATTGCGTGGGTTAAAATGTCTTGAATTGATAGTAGTCACCACCAAACTTGTACCAGTCTCTCAGGCTGAAAACCCCCCTTTACCTGTTAGAATTAGGGTTAGAACTAACTTAGGATTAGCATAGCTTTGACTTAGATTAGAATTAACTTAGATTAGATAACCAAAATATTAATAAATTAAGAGATTTAACCTCGCTTCAAGTGTTCGACACCTCTACTTTACATGATCTACCACGATCAGGGAAACTGCCGTTAAAGTGTTGTTTTTGGTTAAGTCGGCAAAATATAAATTTAACACTTGAATTCTAAAAATATACACCACACAACGACACATCAAGTTTTTGCGCCGCTGCCTGGGAGTAAAATTTAATCTTGATATTTATTACATATTTTGGTTATTAGCATTAGATCTAACTCTTAGGAGTAGTGTAAATTAGATTAGTGTAATTTAGTTTAATTGTTTGCTTATATATTTAATTGTTTTCCTAATACACTGTTTTGATCGACAACTCGATACGGCGTATCCACGACCATTGAATACGGCGTATCCAACCTTCTGTCCAATGCAGCGTATTTGTTCTGATCAGCAATACAACATATTCAATTATTTATATACGGCGTATTGAATAAAGTGTAACATATGTTTGCAAGTCTATTTTCCTTGAATTGCTTTACTTTGAATCATGTCTTACTTTTCAGGAGCAGCATCCGGACTTCGTCCATATCGTTTTACCTATCCTGAAAGAAAGTTAAAGATAAAGGAGATGTTATACAAGTTCATTGACGAAGGAAAATGTGAACACGAAGAGATGAGGGCATTCATCTATGACTTCCAAACAACAAACGAGCTTTTATTTAAAGAAAGAAACAATTCGTTAATTGAGCTCAGATTTAGGGTACAAGAATTGTTAAAAGTAATCAATAATACTCCAATAATAGATTGTGAAGTTAAAGGAGTAACTACTAGAGGAGGAAAAACTACGACTTAAGATGCTCAAAATAATAACACCAACGTTCATACCGAAGAACCTCTAGCAATAAGTCACGACGAGCCAGTTGAATCAAATGAAGTCCTTACCAATGATCAACCTTAGAAAACGAACGAACCTGATGCCCAGCCTTTAGATAAGATCCAAACGCCACCTATACCCTTTCCTCGAAGATTAAGGAAGGAAAAAAATAGGCTCGGCAGAAGAAGTTCTTGGAAAACCTGAAGCAGCTCCACATAAATCTGCCTTTCATCGAGGCCCTAGCCCAAATGCCAAAATATGCTAAATTTCTTAAAGGTTTGTTGACAAATAAGGCCAGACTCGAAGAAGCTTGTACAATAACTATGAATGAAAGGTGCTCAGTAGTAATGTTAAACAAGCTTCCATCAAAAGAAAAAGACCCAGGGAGTTTTACTATTCCTTGTGACATAGGCCTATTGCATATCAATAATGCTTTAGCAAATCTGGGAGCTAGCATAAGTTTGATGCCATATATGATGTATGAAAAATTAGGGTTAGGTGAACCAAAGGCTACCAGAATGAGCTTAGAACTTGCAGATAGATCAATTCAATACCCAAGAGGAATAATCAAAAACGTGCTCATAAAAGTTGATAAATTCGTCCTTCTAATAGATTTTGTTATCTTAGATATGCCCGAAGACTCAAGAGTTCCTATTATTTTAGGAAGACCATTTTTGGCAACCGCTCGAGCAATGATTGACGTATTCAACAAAAAGATAACGCTAAGGGTAGGAGACGATGAAGTGATCTTTGATGTATATCAATCAATTAAGAGACCAGCCACTGAAGACGATGAATGCTACGGGATTGATGATTTGTACGACACGATCAATGCAAGAGCTTAGAAATTACTGGCAAATGAGGAACTTGATTCGTTTCTATCAAGAGGGCTGGAAAAATCGATTGATCAATCTGACCTAGAAGGCTGTGAACCTGTTAAAAATAATCCCGACAATGATTATGATAAACCAATATGGCGTATCGCGTCTATAAATACGTTGTATCCAGTTGTGCAGGAAACAACAAAACCTGTTGAAGTAGAAAGAGAACACCTTTATTCGGCTAGTGCTAACGAGATTGATGAGAAGAAACCTGAGTTGAAAGACTTGCCTCACCACTTAGAATATGCTTACCTGCATGGTAACAAATCCTTTCCTATAATTATCTCATCTGAATTATCCGAAAAAGAGAAAATGTCACTTTTACAAGTATTAGAGAAACGAAAGGGAGCGATTGCTTGGAAAATGTCAGACATCAAAGAGATCAGTCCATCGTACTTCACACACAAGATTCTAATGGAGGATGACTTCAAACTTGTAATTCAACCCCAAAGGCGTTTAAATCCAAAAGTACAAGATGTGGTTAAAAACGAGATTGTTAAGCTGCTTGATGCCGGGCTTATATATCCAATCTCAGATAGTTCATGGGTTAGCCCTATTCACGTTGTGCCAAAGAAAAGAGGAATGACTGTGGTTCTGAATGATAATAATGAATTAATTCCCTCTCGCATGGTTACTGGATGGCGAGTGTGCATTGATTATCGTAAACTTAATGATGCAACTCGAAAGGATCACTTCCCTCTTCCTTTTATTGATCAGATGTTAGAGCGTTTATGTGAGAATGAATATTACTGTTTTCTTGATGGATTTTTAGGATTCTTCCAAATTCCAATCGCACCAGAGGATCAAGAAAAGACAACATTCACTTGTCCTTATGGGACTTTTGCTTACCAAAGGATGCCGTTTGGGTTATGCAACGCACCAGCTACCTTCCAAAGATGCATGACGGCAATTTTCCACAACATGGTGGAAGACTTTATGAAAGTATTCATGGACGACTTCTCGGTATTTGGTAACTCTTTTGATTGTTGTCTAGCTAATTTAGATAGAATTCTTGCTAGATGTGAAGAAACCAACCTAGTGCTGAATTGGAAGAAATGTCATTTTATGGTAAAAGAAGGGATTGTTTTAGGACATAAAATTTCGGGGGCCGGAATTGAGGTTGATAGAGCTAAAGTCGATGTGATAGCTAAGTTGCCATACCCAACAAACGTAAAAGGAGTTAGAAGTTTTCTGGGACATGTTGGATTTTACCGAAGATTCATAAAAGACTTTTCCATGATCTCTAAACCAATGACCAAACTTCTGATGAAAGACGCGAAATTTGATTTTTCTGATGATTACAAAAAGGCGTTTAATATTTTGAAATAAAAATTAACTACCGCACCTATCATAATTTCGCCCGATTGGAATGTACCCTTTGAATTGATGTGTGACGCTAGTGACTTCACTGTCAGAGCCGTTTTGGGACAAAGAATAGATGAGAAATTCAAACCAATCTATTACGCCAGTAAAACTCTGAATAATGCCCAAGAACATTACACCACCACTAAAAAAGAACTTCTTGCAGTAGTTTTCTCTTTCAATAAGTTTCGTCCCTATCTTGTCTTATCAAAAACTATTGTCTACACTGATCATTCTGCTTTGAAGTATTTATTTAGTAAACAGGATGCCAAACCAAGGCTCATAAGGTGGGTTCTGCTTCTTCAAGGGTTTGACATCGAGAATAAGGATAAAATAGGGGCTGAAAACTTAGCTGCGGATCATTTGTCGAGACTTGAGAACCCAGACTTAGGAGCATTCATGGAAGAGGAAATAGCTGATGGATTTCCTAAAGAACATCTTATGGTATTGAAAACCGAGCTTAATAACGATGAACCATGGTATGCAGATTATGTTAATTATCTCGTTAGAAAAATTATGCCTCAGAATTGGACAGCTAAAAAAAGAAGAAGATTTTTCTCTTAAATGAAGAATTACTTTTGGATGAACCGTACGCATTCAAGCTATGCCCGGACAATATAATGAGACGTTGTGATGCTGGAAATGAAATCTTTAAAATTTTGGCACATTGTCATTTTGGACCAACTAGGGGTCATCATAGTGCGTCGGTGACTGGAAGGAAAGTTTACGAATTTGGATTCTTCTGGCCTATTATCTTTAAAGATACCAAAGATTACGTGCTGAGATGTGATGCATGTCAAAGATCAGGAAACATATCACAAGAAGTGAGATGCCTCAGAACAATATTCAGGTATGTGATGTATTTGACGTATGTGGGCTAGACTTACATTTTAGATTTTCAGGTCATTTTATGACTCCTATTAATCTTCACTATTTATTTTAGTCCAGTACACGTTTACTTTTAATTTAACTTTTAAGCTAAATCGCGTAGACTAAAAATAATCATTCAACGTAAACGGTCACCAAATAAATTAAGGTTTACGTCAAGCAAATGTTATGTAATTATCAGGAAGATAATTATTAACTTTGTGCATTTTATTTTTATTGGTCACGTAAAAGGCTTGCGTTTCGCAATAAAATACGTTTAGACACACCCCGTAAATGCCTAGACTTACCTAGACTCAACACAATAACCACTTTTAACCCGTAAATGCAAAAATGATTTGGTTTTCGTGTTATTAAGCCATGAAGTCCGATTGTGGCTAGATTAAAACACAATACTCATGTGTAAACAACTAGGTCTAGAAAATCTTGTACAATTATCTCCTAATTAAAGATTGTACTTGTATATCTTGCATGAGATTTCCAATCCCTTTTTCTCTCCTAATACTACACGACTAAGCGTCCTAAACAACTATAAATCTTCTATTATCCATGCTAAGTACAAGTACTACATCTAACTATATAATGTATTGTACTTAGGGTTTATAAACTTGTGATTAAGAAGCTATTGACCAAAGGATAAAGACCACATTGGATCTCTTTTGTGTCTTGGATACCCGCGGCCAACACACACCCTACACAAACTCAAGATTATCAAAATCCTAAGCAATCTTGTACAATGATATTGCATTTATGGGATGTACTTAGGAGGTATTAACAAAACCATGAGTGCTTAACTAGAAACCATGAAACCACCCTATTAGGGCACGGCTTGGTTTGGATTAGGGACTAGAAAAGCTATCTAATCTTAAGCCTATATAAACCCACTCATACTTGACACTTAACACTTCTTACAACTCTTAAACACACAAACTCTCTCCAAGCAAAACCATCTCATTCCCTTCTCTTGTTTCGGGTCATAAGCCGCGAACAAACACCTTCATAATCTCACCATCACTCTTGAACAAGTAACTTAGGTTATCTTAGTGTGATCAAGGAAGCTAGGGTTTGATTCGTGTAAGGTTTTGAAAGTAAAGAAGCCACGGGTTTAAGCTAGGAAGTGGGTTATATATTCGGGTTAGATCACAACTCTCACGACACCAAACAAGACGCTAGGACTCCTTGTAAGTCGAGTCTAACTCATACGTATTCATATTCTTACTTGCTATTTTCTTGTTAGTCGAAATGGGTCACGTTAACTTGTGTGGAACAAGTTAACGTGAGTATGAACATGCATGGTTCAACCATGCATGGTTCACGATGCATATATGTATATATACTTATCATGTGTGGTGCTAGACTATGTTAAAATATGCAAAGCAAGGTTTAATAACAAGCTAAAGCTTAATCAAATTCGTTTTATCATGAGTATAAGGACCAACTTGGAGTTCTAACACTTGGACACGATTTGCACGAAAACCACACGTAAACATTTATATGATAACTTGATGGCTTGGCTCGGGAAGGAGCATATTGACTAGTAGAGCATTTGCATGTGTTAAACACGAGCCATAGGTGGGTCAAATAAGCTCAAAGTGTTCAGTTTGTGGTTAAACACCGCGAACACAAACCATACGCACCCACAGTAGACGTATATGTCCACTGTTGGGCCATATAGCCCACCAAGGGTTAACATGGCTTATCGTTTTGGCTTATAAGGGAATTAGGGTGCTTAACAAAGACTTAAGGACTTAACAAAAACCCTAATGGAACCTTAGAGCTAGTAATAAGCTTAACGGACCACTAATGGGCTTATTAAACCCAACAGCCCACTATTGGGCCAAGCAGGCCTAACAGGCCATAACTGTGGGGTCCACAGCTTATTAATAAGCTCCTTGAACTTATTAAGGGGTTTGATATACTTGTGGGACTTATATGAACCCTAATATACATTAGAAACCAAATCGGACCCTTAATGGGCTTGGCAACCCATTACCGTGGCCAAAATGGGTCCATAAGCCACGAATAAGCTTGAACAACTTATTTGTGAGCTTATGCAGTTTATGGAGCTTATTATAGACTTAGATAAACTATTGGATCTCTTGAAAATAAGCCCACACCTTAAAAACCTTTAACGAGTTCATAATGGGCCCAAAAGCCCATTACCGAGAGCTTATTGGCTTACGGACAAGCCAAACTGTAAAAGCAGCTTAACAACTTCAATAAGCTTAGAGGATCTTATTGAGAGTTTATTTGCTTTTGAAATCCTTGTTGGACCATTAGAATGCTTAATGGGCCTTAACGGGCCCAAAAAGCCTAATAAGATTAAATAAGCTCATCGGCTTGTTTTTTTGCTGTCTAGTGATTATCATGGTTTTGGATGCTATGATGTCTTTTGTTACTTTTCAAACTTTTTTGAATGAATGTAATGTTATTTGTGGAAGTTAAGGGACTAAAAGTGTAAACTGGGAAACTTAAGGGGTTAAAAATTCGTCAATAATCAAAGTTCTAAACTTAAGGGACTATTTTTTTTTAAATATAGAAAACCTAAGGATATTTTATGTACTAAAAGTGATTTTTATATTCCACTTAAGTATCGGAACTAAGTCATAATTATGAAAACAAATATTATACAAATTAAAACACGATTTACGAATAGATACCTAACACGATTTTATATATATATATATTAATAACACTTATACATATACTTGTACGTGTGTAGTCGTATACCTTCCCAAGAGCTAACGAGCAAAGACGAATACAATAAACATGTGCACCACCACATAAATGATAACAATATATATAAACTAGCAATTTATTGTAGTTTATGCATGAAGTCGTTAGCCTAAACTTGTAGACTAAGACTGACCGTATTTACTTAGGTATTTGACGGTGTGATTCGTTGCCATACTTGGGTATAATTTACCGATTCCGGAGGACTACATATATATGGTGAGTGAATAGTCCCCTCTATTTTACAATTATTTAAATGATTTACATCCTTGGGGTGAGAACATGCTTTGTTTTACAATTGGACGTAAGTTTACATTTTACAATGATTACGTGTTTGCCTAAGTAGCGATAACCCACTAAGCCCATTATCATGAAATGTCAATTACTGATTGTAAGCGCGATATTTGTTCCTATTTTGTTAGACCATACCTTTTTTTTTTGAGTGTTATAAATAGATCTATTTGGGATTGACGTCCCCGTTTGGGTGAGTAGCTCTCACTGTGCCGGTTTGCCAGACAACAAACGTATACCATGTCGGATTGGGATGTTGCGGGTTAGAACATCATTCACGGGCAATGTTGGCAATTTATTGCATTCATAAATGTCGAGCTCAGTGTCATGAGCTTAGGAAACGTAATTGACTTTTTGATGTTTGCCATTTGTTGCTTAATCATACACTTGGTAATAAATCTTGCTGTCCTAAATTGTTTTACATTAATAATCCTATGACATTCACCAACATTTTGCTTGAAGTTTTTAAGCATGTTTTTCTCAGGTCAATAAGGCACGAGGTGCCAAGATACATTGGGGGTCACTCTTTGGAGAGTCGCTACTAAATATTTAAGTCGTATTACATTTTGGGAACCTTTGTTATAAACAGAAATCTTTATTTATATTGTCGAACAATTTGAAGTCATGAGCTTATGTAATGAACAAGTATTTTGTTTAACCCAATGTATCTTATTAAAATGACACGTATAGTGGTCGTTCTCATATCTTGTGCTATTGATCTATGAAGTAACGCTCCCGGATACATTATTCCGCTGCGATCCAATTTAGGGTGTTACGGCTAGACTTTATGGGACTCTTTCCCAACTCGAAGGTAATAAATACATCTTAGTGGCGGTTGATTACGTATCAAAATAGGTTGAAGCTCAAGCACTCCCTACGAACGATGCTCGCGTTGTAATTAAATTTTTAAGAAGGCTATTTGCAATGTTTGGAGTTCCTAAAGCGTTAATTAATGATCGGGGGACACATTTTTGTAACTCTTAATTAGAAAATGCCTTACAAAAGTACTGAGTGACCCATAAGTTGTCAACAACATATCACCCTCAAACTAATGGACAGACTGAGGTGAAAAACAGAGCTATTAAAGGTATTATGGAGAGATCAGTTGGATATAACCCGAAGAATTGGTCTGAAAAATTAGACGATGCATTATGGGCATTCCAAACCGCCTACAAAACACATACAGGATGTACCCCCTTTAGATTGGTTTATGGAAAAGGTTTTCATTTTCTTGTGGAGATCGAACATAAAGCATATTGGGCGTTAAAACAATGTAATATGGATCTCACAGCAGCAGCAAAAAACTGTTTCATGGAACATAACGAATTAATTAAATTAAGAGATGGTGCATACGAGAACACCCGGATCTACAAGGAAAGAACTAAGAAATGGCATGACTCTAGGCTTCAAGGAGATAAAGATTTCAAAGTAGGAGACATGGTATTTCTATTTAACTCTAAATTCAAGATGCATCCGGGTAAGCTCAAATCAAGGTGGTACGGTCCAAATATGGTAAAAACTATGTATCCATATGGGATCGTGGAAATCACAGATAAAAACAGAATCAGTTTCAAGGTAAATGGACAAAGGTTAAAAAAAGTACCACGAGAGACATCTTGATACGAAAGATAAAGAAGTCGTGGAATTCAAAGAAGATACAACGTAAAGAGAAGCTGAAGAAAAGTCTAACTTAAAGACTTCGTTGTAAATAAAAGTGCTTCCCGAGAGACAACCCGGAATGTTATTTAATTTTATCGAGTCTGTCTTCCCAGACATCAATACGGTGTATCCGCTCCATACCATATGGCATATTGATTGTTTGGACGTTATCAGTCTTTACTTTTTATGCACTTTAAAACATTATTGTCAGTTCTGGCAATACGATGTATTCATGCACATGATACGGCGTATTCACCAGTCTGACCCATATTTAGTTTGTTTAGTTTAGTTTAAATTAACCGTAGGTACCAAGATAGGAATGCACGTTTTTCCTATTTTACACAAGACCTCGTGAAAGAAATATCGACGAATATTGGTGGAGAATTTACAAATATGGAGATCTTGAAGTGTTGGACTCTTGAAACCTCAAGACGGCTGTTCAACACGAATTCTTGCTTAATAAACCAACATGGAGAATCTACCGAGCAAATATCAGGGGAGTTTCTCATTCTAATTCTTTTTAATTCCCGTGTTTTATGTTTTATCTATACAA
>BQNB010151784.1:0-15855 GCA_026074375.1 Tanacetum coccineum | reverse complement strand
GCATAGTTTGTAGGATGCTCTTCTTTAGCTTGGTAGCTCCAATCATACCCTCCAATTCCATCTTGAGCAACCAAGGCATTCTCAGAACAAGAATCTACCTCAAAATCTGAACTGGAAGAACTTTATGAAGATGTATGTGTCATTAATGCATAGTTTGTAGGATGCTCTTCTTTAGCTTGGTAGCTCCAATCATACCCTCCAATTCCATCTTGAGCAACCAAGGCATTCTCAGTGGGAGTTTCCACTGTCATGGTTCTTCTACTATTCTCTCTTCCTCTGTTTTCCTAATTTCTAGGAGCTTTACATTCTCTTGAAAAGTGTCCATTTTTATGACAATTGTAGCACTCTACTTTAGACCTGTCAAATCCAAATATTTAACCATTTACATCCAACTTCCTGCCTGTCCTCTTGATGAATCTCCTAGCTCTAATTGTCATCATGGCCATTTCCCATTGTAAACCCTTTTCTTCTAGGTCATCAGGATCAATTTGTTCTAGATCCTCTCTTGCAAGTTAAGGAGAATTGGGCTGACCAGCTAGGAAAGCACAGATCACAACATCACTAAGGTTATCTCTAGATGTAGGATTACTTTGAGTATGAGCAACACTAACTCCATAAGCAGTGTTATCTGCTTCATTTGTGCTGCTAGTGCTGTTAGTGCTGTTGGAGGACACAAAAGCCACATTTTGTGGATTTTGGCTTGTACTTGATGATCCTGTAAGTTCAGGTTCATATATCTTCAAGTTGTTGTACAAGTTATCCAAACTGATGGTCTCTATTTCCTCTTTGTTCCTCCAGATCAAAGCATGAGTCTTCCATTCAGATGGAAGACTTCTCAACAGTTTTAAGTTCATGTCCTCTTGTGTAATAACTTCACCTTGGATCTCCAACTGACTAATAAGTTTTTGCAACCTGTCAAAAGTTTGATCTATTGTTTCTGAGCTTGATCCTGAAAAGTTCTCATATTGTTGCTTGAGTAGTGTCCTCTGAACTTTCTTGGATTCCTTGTTTCCTCCATACCTCTTCTCTATGGCTTCCATGAGCAATTTTGCATCTTTATATGAATGGAACTTCAGTTGATCCTTATTTGGGAGTGCCATCAACAAAGTTCCTCTAGCTTTCATCTCATTCCTTCTGTCCTGCTTTTCTTCTGTAGTAGTAGGTTCATATTCCTGCTCAGTTTCTCCAACAGTTCTCTTCAGCACTTTGTTACCATTCAGAATTACTTCCCAGAGGGAGTAATCAGTCATGAGAAAGTATTGTTCTATCCTCATTAACCAGAGATCATATTCTCCTGGGTTGAGGATAGGAAGTCTTGCAGTCAGAGTTGTAGAAGTAGTTTCTGCCTCCATCTTATTACTGATAAATAGATCTAGTATATATTGTTTGTTTCTTCTTATTCAAAGCTTCACAACAAGCTCTGATACCACTTGTTGATCCCAATGAACAGATCTTAAACTCCTTAGCTTGATGTAAGGTTTAGTATCCTTGGATAAATCCAAAGGTACTAAGACTGAAACTTTGAGTGTATGATATAAACGAGGTGAAATCTAGTTTATACCACTAAGAAGAATAAAGAAAAAGTATGTTTGAGACACAGAAATACAACCAAAATAATAAGCTTTAATATTTTAATACGAACACTCTTTGACAGTGTTAGGGTTTACAACCTTGAAGGTATGACAATGACTCGTTTTTGGTACATTGAATTCTATACCCTAGGACCTCCTTTTATACACCAAGGAGTCCTACAAGGCTTACAATACTTTCCTAAGTTAATCGTTTGTCCTTTCAAAATAAGCTAGAAAATAAGCTACTAAAATATATGCCGAAACAAAATAAGCTAAATAAATACTTCTTCATCTTTTTTATACTTGGGACGAACCAAATAATAAGCCCAATAAGCTTGAAATAGTCAAATAAGCTTTTCCAAAAGCTTATTATATAAGCCGAATGAAAATAAGAACAAAATAAGCACAAAATAAGCTTAATAAATTTAAGTTACACGAAACAAGCTTGAACAAATATTTCCTTGTGTTTTCTATTTTACGTCGCAACATATATAAGTTACATAAGCTTAAAAACAATTAAATAAGCCTTCCTATTAGCTTACTATATAATCCGAATACAAATAAGCTATAATATACCATTTTGATTACATGAAAATAACCACGATCACAAAACTCTGATTTCTTTATATTTCTTTTTATTATTTTCGAAATATATGCATAACCTTTTAAGGTTTATGTAGTTTTAAAATCATTGTTTTTACAAAATAAGTTGTACAACTAGCATATATGCATCAAGATGATTAGGAAAGTACAAGTTATGAAAAGATTTGAAGACTTACAAAGATTGAAGGTTTTTAGAAGGATGAACAAGATTAAAACAACCCAAACGTTGTTTAATAAATACCCGGATGATACAAATGATCAAACATTCAATAAATCTTTAAGAGTTTTTTTATCAAAGATGGAAAAATTATGAATTTGTGTGTGTGTGTGTGTTTTTTTGTATATGTGTGTCGTGTTTTTTTCGTGGGTATTAGGGAGTGAAAGAGAGCAAAGAGAAAACTCAATTGCTTAAGTGTGTGTGTTATTATGATTTGAGAAAATGAAAGTTAACATGTAAAATTATACAAAGTATTACTTCACACACGATAAAATGTGTTGTATTCTTGTGTGTGTCGTGTGTGCGTGGGTAGGACAAGGTATGGGGGAGAGGAAGGGGGCACTATGTTGATCCTCCACAACTCACAATGAGCTAAGGACAATTTATGAGTGTTGTTGTAGACCTTATTGTCTTAGGATTTTAAATTCAACTTGCGCCTCCTATGGTTCATTAGGGTGTTTGTTTGGAGTGCATGCATGCATGGAAGGGGGGGGGGACCTAAATGGTTTTTATATTTTATGATGCTGTTGCTTCATGTTTTGAATTATTTTCCAAGCCTGCATTCCATGCATATGCTCGATTTTAAACAAACCCGGTTTATCAAGTAACGATAACGAAAGAACGGATCTCTGAAAAATTATGTAAAATTTCACTATTACCATTAATAAAATATAAAAAGGGGCTATGCCAAATACTACAACGTTAGGTGTCCCTGGTTTCGCTCCCTGGTGACGACTTCGCAGGTTAAAGCGAGGGGTAAAACTTCGCGGTTTTTAAACGAAAATGTTAATTGAAACTTTTAAAAATTCAAACTACTAAATGGAAAACGGCTTTTAACCTAATCTATTGCTAGATTTATTGATCTGAAATTAGTTTTCGGGGGTGTCACACACATTGTTATCAAAATAACTTCCCTCCCTTCAGGTCCTGATCCAATTTTGACAATGAAAGCTATTAATTATTGTGAGGAAAAAGTATCGGAATCATGAATCTGATTGTAATGAGGTTAAAGAATGTGATTTTTGAATTTAAGGTATGTTTTTTGTCCCGTTTCATTTTCTATTTGTGTATTTGATTTTTGTTTTGAAAATTAACTTCAAGACAATTTTTTTTTGTTTTTGGGTTTTTTTATTTTTCAATTTATATTTTATTTTTGAATTGAAAAATTTATTTACATTGTTTTGATGTATGATCTTTTTCAAGAAGATAACTTTGCTAGACTTTCTGATGAGGTGTCATTTTATACACTTTTTCAGGGTCATTTTCACACCCCCTTATCTCGTGGCATGATTTGCATTTTGCCGAAAATAGGTAAGAATCGTTCGCTTTTCATGTATTTAGCATTTTTTTAAATGGATTTGGAGGAAAATGGAAATACACGTGTCTTGGGACTCATTTGGAGATGAAAAGTCGAGACTTCGACCTAAACAACATACTCTCAAGATTATGTTCACCGCGGCTGGAGTACGGCGGTCATATAGTTACACGTGATCGCAGTCATAATTCATCCCTCCCACGTCGGCTTCTTTGGTTTTTGTCACAAGAATTCACGACGGCGTCAGCTCATACGACCCAGCCAGCCTAATGCTCTAGTAAATATCTCTTCTTTCCTGGACTCGGCATCACGATTTAAAATGTGTCGCTGTTTACTAGCTCGATTTATCTATATATACAAACCCGAAATTAGGGTTTTAAGTGTGTAACTTTAGAGTAAAAAAGGAGACGAACCCTAGTTCGTTTGGCAGCTTATTAGGACGATTTTAGGGCTTTAAAACCCTATTGTACCTCCTTCAATTCATGTTTTAATCAAGTAAGATTATTATCTGTAATCATTCAATATGTCTTGTTTGCATTATTTGTTAGTTTTTTTTCTTTATCTTTTATTATGCTGGCCTCTACTAACTCTAAACTCCCTTAATTGTGTTCATTTATGATTGTATGAAACCTAGAATGTAGATCTTAGTGGGTTGTTGTTCTTATGATGAATAGTGCAGTTTGCTTTAGAGATAAACCAGCTTTTTTCTGTTTATCGCTAATTGACTTGTCTAGGGTAAACATGATTATGTAGAAAGGATTCCATTGGGTAATTGGGTATAACAGTTTCTTATTTACCTTTGCCCCTGTATATGGTTGATCCACTTTTAATTATATTTCAATGCATTAATTTACTCTCTTGGGTGGCCTATGTTTAAATGTCTTTTTACTACCTTACTTGCACGTTGCCTCATGGAATATTAAGTAGTTCGGCAGAGGTCAGGTTCTTGTAATATGTTCATGAATTAGGAATTAATTAAATGTTTCTATCACAAGTGTGGTCAATTGCAAAAACATCACTAGGAGAAGAATCTAGGGAGAGAATACATGATTAATGAATACAATCTTTTTATTATATAGTTATCACCTTTCGCGTAGTTTATTATTTAGTTTATTAGCTAAAATCCAAACCAACCTTCACAAAACATATGAAAGTAACTGCTTTCTATAAAATATTAAAAAACACAAAATTTTTCTTCTCTCTAACCTTTTGAATTCTGTTAGACCTGTGATAAGCCTTTCTAACCTTGTTCCCCTAAAGAATGCGATAGGTACTCTACAACGGTTAGGTTCTCTACCTAGGGATGTTGTAAACTTTCTTGTAGAAGGTCCCTTATCGACAACCACATCAAGTTTTCTTTGGCTTTGACGCTGCGGTCGTACGGGCAATAGTTAGGTTTTGTATCATACTTTGCTTGTTTACTTGCTTGAGATCCTTTTTTAAGTGAGAATTTAATTTCCGCATGATGAGGATTTCTTGTATTAGGTTTATCTCTTTCTTTTGTCTTATCTGTTTCGTTACCCATTCTCGTCTACCTCCATTAGGAGAGAGATGATTTCCTATGCGTAACTCTTGGTGTACTACCTTCTTTATATATAACCCTGTGCCACGTGGGCTAAAAGTATTACCATTGTGCTCATGTAAGGGGAACAACGATGGTTTCTGTGATCTGTAGCTTCCAAATGTTTCTTTTTGGTACCTATTGATCCGACCACATCCGGTTGGTGCTATAACGGCATGCTCATTCTATGGACTTCGGGTCTCGAGGGGATCCAGAACCAACTCTCAAGGATTTCTTAAAATAGTGGAACTCACTTGACCTTGATGATGAAAATAGGGGCAAGAGAACTCCTAAGAACAGCATGTGTTTATTTTTAATTTTCCCTTTCGCGAATCAAGCTAGCTTGGCTTTGAAACGTTTCTAGCAGGATCACATCACCACACTCTGTCATGGGAGGATCTTTTAATACTGTTTCCTTGATGAATTCTTTTCCTACGGTAGAGGATCGTAAAAACTCCGCAAAGATATCCTTGATGTTCCAAAACATCAATGGAGAATCTCTATCTAAAGAGCATAGACTCGTTTCAAGGACCTTACCAACAAAAGTCCATCTTCATTTGCATCGACCTTTGGCTTGGCCTTTCAAGGTCCAAATTTTTTTTGAACCATTGGTCAATCCCATCCAAAAGCATGAACCATTTGACCAATCACGGTCGTTGGTAGCTTCGTGACCGGAAAACGCCAATGAATCGATGGGCATTATTAATTAGAGGACCTCTTCCTCTATGACAACGAAAGTTGGAACGACAAGATTTCGCTAAGCCGGGTAAGGCTAATCGCTTTGACTTAAGATGTCCCGAGTACATCTGGCCCGCCGCTTCTTCTGACGCTCGAAAATCAAGTCTCGACGCTTGTGGAAGCCTATCTTGCTTGACATAACCTACCTCAGTAAATAAAAGCATACCTCATGTTAGATCTGTACTGGTCTCATGACGACTCAGTATTGCATGGAATGATCGCGAAACAAGCCTTTGTGGAATTTGATATTTGAATTGCATCCCTCGTCGTTCCGATGAAGCGGGAGGTAAGTGGTATACTTTCAAGCCTGAGCAAAACAATCTTTGTGACACCTATAATCCATCATGGAGAAGTCACCCGAACCTTAGGTGCAAACAACCCCAAAATTCTCAAAATAATTTTTCAAACCCACCTAACCGGTTCCAACCCAACGGTTCAATCCCAAACCGTTCCTTCAACAATCGTCTTCAAAGCTTTAACAATCAATCAAATCTTGAAGGATTGGTATCCAATTTCATGGCATCTCAAGACGCTAGACTGTCCAAGTTTGAAGCCGATTTCAAACAATTCAAACAACAACAAAGTGAGATGACCAACAAAATTGACATAGTGTTGAAGGCCATCACCGATCGAATAATAAGAGCCCTACCTAGCGACACGGTCAAGAACTCAAAACTGAATGCTTCCCCATTTTGTTTGCTCGTTCTTACCCAACAATTGATCCCCAATGCTCATCTCACCCTTCCACTTAAATCAATGCTATCAAAGCACATTCCAAGGAGGCAAACATTTCCCAGGCAAGCCTGCTGCAAACTGGGATGGGGATCAAACCGCAAAAAGCGAAAGAACCCAAACCAACTCTTGAAGATGAATTCCAAGATTTGCATCTTAACCTACTGGTTCTCGAAGTCCTATCTAACGCTCAAATCTATAACGCTATATTGGATAAATACGTAGAAAGCTTAGAACTAGGCAAAAACGGATCAACATTTGTCCAAGGTAAAGTACCTACAAAGATGGAAGACCCCGGACTATTCACTCTACCTTGTAGATTAAGGGACTCAAAACCTTTCAACACCTTCGACGATCTAGGATCATGCGTAAACATAATCCCACTGTACCTTTTCAAAAATCTCAACATCGGACTATTGGAAGAGACCGACCATATTTTTGGATTAGCTAACGGGACCAAATCCTACCCTGTTGGAATTGTTAAATACGTTGAAGTCCACATAGGAAAACTAAAACTATTAAATGATTTCTACGTGATTGATATGAAGAAAGACCTCGAAACCCCTCTACTAGTAGGAAGAGGATTCCTAGCTACCGCCAACGCAGTTATAGATTGTAGGATGGCCAAAATAGCGATAGGAGAAGGAATCACTAGGTCAATATTCGGAGTAAAAGGAGTCGACTTAGGTGAGGAGGAAGCACCTTATTAGAACACACTTGGGAAAAGGGAGTCATACAAACCACGACCTCGCTCGGACGAAGTAGGCGCACGAACCCCTTACTATGCTAGGAAGGACTTCTTAGACTGCCATTTACCCAAAGAATGAGAAATTGCTAGACTTTTAAGGATACCTTAATGTTTAGGAGGATGGTAGAATTTTTAGGAGCCATACCCGTTAACCTTAAGAGCAATATGTGGGAATCAGAGGACCTAATTAAAAACCCGATTAACTGGAACAAACCACCCAAAAACAGGGATGGAGCATGGCACGCCAAGATTAGACTTTCGAATGCACATTCAATTTATATTTCGCAAGACAATTATCATGACATGAGATAAGTACTTTTTAGCATAACAAACACACAATACATTCTTCTCTATAAGAGCATTTTTAATATCATCATTACTTACAATCTTTTTGTTTGAATCAACATTCTTAGATGCAACATCTGATTTATTATTTGACCTATCAAAAACTTCTACTTTCTTTGATGAATTCTTAGCATTGGATAAGACATTATTCTTGAACGATGAATCTCTATTCAATGGTCTTCTAACACTAGAAATAGCTCTCAGTCCTGTAGAAGATAAAACACTTTTAGCTTTGTTGGTATTTATGTTTTGTGTCTTTTCAACGTTGTACATTCCCGGTGCTATGACATTTTTGTTTGTTTCAACACCTTGTTGTTTGTTAGATGAAGTCTGTAAAGTGACTGTTTTTGACAAGACATGTTTGTTAGAAACACGAAAAGTATCGGTCACTTCCAATAATAGTTAGTCAAAGCCCGTAGTTAGTCTAATGTATGATTAATAATCTAATAGGGCCAAAAGGCCCATGGAAAGCCCACAAAGCCCTTCCATAGCCGGCCATAGGTACTATATAAACACCTCTCCATGCCTTGGAGAGGTGGTTGGTTGGTTGTATTTTTCACACACTAAATGCATTTCCTTTTCTTTACTTTCTCTTACTAGAAATACCTCCTTCCTTCCACTTTCTCTCTCTAGTTCTTGTTGTTAAAGATTACCCATATTCTTCAATTGGTATCAAGAGCCATAGAGTGATTTTCTTAGTTTTTGTGTTTGATTTTTGGTTCGTTTTGTTTGTTTTCAAACCGTACGTCATTTTTCTTCGTTTTCTTTTGTATTCGAAGCTTATTTGTACACTAAAAGGTCATTTACCTAGGTAAATTTGATCTAGTATCTTTGGATATATGTGTATTTGTTTTAGATCAAAGAAAAACTCATTTTCTTACAAGTTTTGTGTTCGAAAACCTCATAAAGTACAAATCCTGATTTTGAAATTTTTAGCTTAAAAACTATAAAGTTTTTGTTTTTTAGGTACCTATAGGTTTAGTCATACTAGTTGTACAAGAAAATTTAGGAAAAAAAATCAAAAAGAGGTTTTTTGTGTTTTAAAGAATTTGAGTTTCGTCATAGTTGTCACCAAATTAGCAGGATCCGAATTTGCAATTTGCGTTTTAACTAAATTCGCAATTTGCGTTTTAACCGAATTCGCAAATTTGCGTTTTAAACCGAATTCGCAATTTGTGTTTCAACCGAATTGGCAAATTTCCTTCTTCGACCGAATTTGCATTTTTGTGTCACCGAATTAGCAACTTTTCAGAAGCAACCAAATTTGCAACCGAGTTTGCAATTTTTTTCAGTACCAACCGAATTCGCAGTTTATCAGTGGCAAACGAATTCGCAATCTTCCTTTGATAACCAAATTCTCTATTCTTATTTGGTCACCGAATTCGCAACTAAAATTCAAAACTTAAATTACTTAATCAAAATTATACGGTTTATTTCTTTGACTTGTAAAATCCCGTGAAACACTCACTTGTTTTTCCCGGTTTTGTCAAAAATTGTAAAATCCCGTGTAATTTCAAGATTTAAAACACACAAAAAGACAACGCCTTAAAACACAATTACTTTCTATCACCACTCAATCTAGCAAGTAATCTTTTATCATAAAAATTTCTCAAAGACGACTCTTGCTGACAAAGAAATTCTTTCGGGTGGTGACAATCGTCCACCTATGCTGAAAACGATATGTACGATTCTTGGAAAAGCATAATGGAGCTGTACATGATGAATAGACAACATGGACGAATGATTCTTGAATCCGTTGAAAATGGTCCACTCATCTGGCCTTCAATTGAGGAAAATGGAGTGACAAGACCAAAGAAATATTCTGAGTTATCTGCTACGGAAGCAATTCAAGCTAGGGTGGGTTGTTGATTGTGATATCAAGCCAACGAATTATAATTCTCTAGGAGATACCAAGCCAGAAGGTCTATGCCATTGGTTAGAAATCATAAAGTTCGACAAGGAACTTTGGGAAGAAGTTAAATTATCATGCAAGGAACTTCATAGACGAAAACAAGAAAGAGAGTGTAAGCTTATGATGGATTCGGATAAGTTTGCTTTATAGGAGGGGGAAACACTTCGTGATTTCTACTTGAGATTTTCACTGCTACTCAATGACATGAACATCTACAATATGTAAACTGGAAACAATTTTTAAGTAAAACACCAAGTTTTGATTCTCTCCTCATGAATGGAGCAAAATTTCCTGACAGATGTTAAACTGGTCAGGATTTACACACAACTAACATGATCAGCTTCATGCTTACTTGGGACATAACATGAATATTATGCAAAACGAGGTTCGTATTAACTGCATGTACGCACTCAACATCGCTTGCTTTGGTGACAACCTATCAGATGACCCAGTCTCCTTATCAAACTTATCAAAACTCATACCAAAACTCTCAATTTCAATCACATGCTTCACCATATCAGTCTCAACAAAACTCAAATAATCAATCATCAACACCACTTTCAATCACTTATCCATCCAATGATTATCAATCATCAGTTCACCACAACATTTATTCTCCATCATCATCTATCCCTCAATTGTAATATGCTCCCCTAGTTAACCAACAACCTGAATTTTCCCAACCAGACTCTAGTTTAATTGTTCCGGTGTTCCAGAAAGGTGATGATCTTATTGATGCCATCAATCACATGATGTCTTTCTTGACTGTTGTTGTCACTTCCCGCTATCCCACTACCAATAACCAGCTGAGGAATTCATCAAACCCTAGGCAACAAGCTACCATTAATAATGGAAGAGTTACCTTATAACCAATTCAGGGGAGACAAACTTCTTTAGCTGCAGGTACCACAAGGACATACACTCCAGGAGCAAGTGGAAGCAATTCTAGGAAACAAATGACTATTCTTTGTTACAAGTGAAAAGGGGAAGGTCACATGTCTAAACAGTGCACTAAACCAAAGAGGAAACGGGATGATTTATGGTTTAAGGATAAGGTTTTGTTGGTACAAGCTCAAGCAAGTGGTCAAATTCTACATGAGAAGGAACTAGCATTTTTGGCAGATCCAGGAATTCCAAAAGGTCAAGCCACACATACTGTCATTACTCACAATGCTGCTTATCAAGCTAATGATTTGGATGCATATGATTCTGATTGTGATGAACTCAACACTATCAAAGTTGCTCTCATGGCAAACTTATCTCATTATGGTTCAGATGCTCTCGCTGAGGTACACAATCATGATAATGTGAACAATAATATGATTAATCAAGCTGTGCAGGTGATGCCATCTTCTGAACAGTCGAATGTTGTGAACCATTCAGAGACTGAAATAACCAGTGATAGCAATATCATTCCTTATTCTTAGTATGTGATTTAATCACAATAGGCAGCTGTTCAGAATTCTAACTCTTCTGCACAACAAGATGCACTGATATTATCTGTGATTGAACAACTGAAAACCCAAGTAGTTAATTGTACTAAGATAAATCTGGACAATAAAAGTGTCAATGATACTTTAACTGCTGAGCTTGAAAGATATAAGGAACAAGTTAAAGTTTTGAAAGAAGGACAAAATGTTAATTTAAAGAGTAATGATAACATTTCAGATTCAAGTGCACAGTCTGTAGAGATTGATCTTCTTAAACAAACTCTTTGAACCATTTAAAGTAAAGGAATCTATATTGCAAACAGTTATTTCTTAAAAATGATTTTAAGAAAGAAGAATCTAGGAACATTGATAGAGAAATTGCTTTAGAAAAGAGGATCAAACAGCTAGATAATATTGTTTTTAGAAGAGATTAATCTGCATAAACTGTTCACATGTTGACAAAACCTTAGTTTTTCTATGATCATACCCTAAACAAGCTCTATGTTTCAAAATCCTTTCTAAGAATGAAAAGCACAGCAATTGGAACCAAAGCTTTATGATGGTAATGTCATTAAGAATACGAGTGCTATTATGATTCCCGACTCCGAAGAGACCCTAATGCTTGCTGAAGAGAGTCGTTAAAAAATGCTTTTAAAACAAAAAGATTCTATGATGTTAGAAAAGAAAGTCAATACTACACCAGTCGGTTATGTTGTTCTTAACCAACTTTCTCAAGATTTTGCAACACGATTTGTTCACAAACTGAATTATCTTTTGAACAAAGCCTTTTTGGTCTTAGTTTATATTATTTTCTCAAATCCACTCTCTTTCTAAGCAGATCCACCAAGTTGAGGTTTCTAAAGAACTTCCTAAAGTCAGCATGGTTAATACGAGTTTGAAGAAACTTAAATACCATCTTGCTGGTTTTGACGTGGTTGTCAAAGAAAGAACCACGGCCACAACCATTACTAAGGGGTCGTGGGGGTTCCAACATACAAAAGCTTGTTTTAGGGATGAAATACTTCCATTTGTAAAAGCTTTGAAGGACTTATTTAACACATTCAATCAATATTTGATTGATGAACTTTCTGAAGTCTAAAATGTCTTCTATCAAATGGAACAGGCTATGGAACAACATCGTTTAGAGTCAAAAACAATTTGAGTTAAATGAATCAAGTTTGAACGAAAACGATGATTCCTGGAACAAGTCTTTACAAAGATATTGATAAACATAATTATGAATTCTTGTGTGGATAATGCATTTCTCTATGGAATGTGCTTAATGTGCATGAATATGAAAAATGACTCAAACTTGAGACTGAGCTTCTCAACAAAAATGATTTTGTTGAAAAGGCGATTTACGATAAATTGTTCAAAAGTTTTATCACTCTTGAAAAACATTGCATCTCTTTAGAAGTTGATACTCAACTTAATCAGGAAATTTTTTAAAGGGGCAATTCTATTTCAAATCAAAGTGCTCCAAGTTTTGATCAATTGTTTAAATTAAATAAATTGAAAGCTCAGTCCCAAGAGAAAGACACGGTCATAAAGAAGTTGAAAGAGAGAATTAAATCTCTAAGTGGAAAAATGAATGAGGATAAGATTAAAAAGGACTTAGAGGAGATTGAAACAATTAATATTGAATTGGATCATAGGGTGTCAAAGCTTATTGCTGAGAATGAGCATTTGAAACAGACCTATAAGCAACTTTATGACTCGATTAAGCCAACACGTATTCGATCAAAAGAACAATGTGATGATTTAATTAATCAAGTCAATCTAAAGTCTGTGGAAATCTCTGATTTAAATGCTAGTCTTCAGGAAAAGTTTTGGTAATTACATCTCTTAAGGATGATTTAAGGAAACTTAAAGGAAAAGCTCTAGTTGATAATGCTATTACGAAACACACTATTGATCCAAAAATGATTAATATTGATGTGGAACCAATAACCCCTAAATTGTTGAATAAAAAGACAGCTCACTTTGCCTATATTAAGCACACTCAGGAAGAAGCTGCAGTTCTTAGGGATCTAGTTAAAAATGTTAAAGCAAATTATCCTCTAGATCATACCTTAAAATCTGTCTTTAGGTATACTAAACTAATTCAGGAGTTTCTTACAAACATCAGTAAAACATGCCCTAGTATCAACAATTCTGGTGAAAAATTAGTGGCTGTGACCCCAAAGAACAAGGACAAAAGAGTTAGATTCACTGAACCCATCACATCCTCAAGAAACACAATCACAAAAACAGCCTCTACATCAAACCTAGTTTCTAACAAACCTATGTTGTCTTCTACAGGAGTAAAATCGTCTACTAGTGCTAGCGGATCACAGCCTTCAGGCAACACAAAGAAATATAAGATTTAGTAAACACCAAGTAGTACTTAGAAGAATAAAGTAAAAGCCCACCCTAGGAAAGTTAAATCTAGTTTGAAAAATAAAGACTGTGTTGTTGCACCTAAAGGAACTGCTCATGTGCAGCATTGCAAGCTTAATGCGAATTCTGAACTTAAATGTGTTAAGTGTAATGGTTGCATGCTTTCTGATAATCATGATTTGTGTGTTCTTGATTTTATCAATGATGTGAATGCTCGTAATAAATCTAAATCTGTTGAGAAAATTTCAAAGAGAAAAGTTTGGAAACCAACAGGAAAAGTGTTCACAAATATTGGCTACACTTGGAGACCTACTGGTCGGACCTTCACTATAGTAGGAAATGCGTGCCCTTTAACTAGGATTACCACAACTGCTAAAGTGCCCCTTAGGAAACCTACTGCTCTAGAAAGTGATACATCTAAGCCTGTGGTAACATTGGTTTACTTACGAAAACCTAAGAAATCTAAAACTAATGTTCCCATTAGCAAACCTAAGATTATTAAATCTATAACTGCTAACAAAAAGGAACCCAGTAAATCTTGGGGATCCATAGTTTCCAATGTTCCATCTTCCTCTCTTGATGAATGCAGGTCGTCCAAATTGTTCTCTGGTATTTGGACTCCGGCTGCTTCAAGCATATGACCGAAGATCGCTCTCAGCTCACCAATTTCGTCAATAAATTTTTGGGTACTGTAAAATTCAGAAATGATCACCTGGAAAAGATATTGGGATATGGTGATTATCAGATTGGGAATGTTACGATATCTCAGGTTTACTACGTAGAAGGACTTGGACACAACTTATTCTCCGTTGGGAAATTCTGTGATTCGAACCTTGAAGTTGCTTTTTGTCAATGTGCGAATTTATAGAGAGAGTGTCGAACCTTTAAGTTGCTTTTTGCCAGACACACCGGACACACACACATCGAATCTTAGAAGGTGATGATCTATTGACTGGATCTCAAGCAACAGCGAGCTGTATACTCTAGTCTCTTGGAAATATATGCATCCTCTCATATATGTCTCTTGTCAAAAGCCTCAAAGACTAAGTCTTGGCTATGGCACCGACGTCTGTCTTATCTGAACTTTGGTGCAATCAACCATTTGGCTAGATACAGAGCTAGAGTGATCTTCAGACACAAGCGACCACACCGCGAGCGGAGGACGAGGATGAATCTCAGAGACACAGCGATTCTTGTATCTCCATAGCGTTGTGCAATGGGGAAAAGCAAGAAGAAACCCCACAAACCTAAATCTGAAGACACCAACCAAGAAAAACTATATCTCTTGCACATGGATCTTTGTAGACTAATACGTGTCACAAGTGTTAATGGAAAGAAGTACAACCTCGTCATTGTCGATGACAACTCTCGATTTACATGGGTTAAGTGCTTACGGTCAAAAGATGAAGCTCCAGATTTCATAATCAAGTTTCTCAAGATGATCCAACTGCGGCTTAAAGTACCTGTCCGACGAATCATAACAGATAATGGAACTGAATTTGTTAATCAAACTTTGCTTAAATATTATGAGAAGGTTGGCATCTCTCATGAAACATCTGTTGATCGCTCTCCACAGCAAAATGGTGTCGTTGAAAGACGTAATCGTACGTTAATTGAAGATGCCCGCACAATGTTGATTTATGCAAAAGCTCTGTTATTCTTATGAGCAGAAGCAGTTGCTACCGCATGTTATACCCAAAATCGTTCTATCATACGTCTTCGTCATGGCAAAACACCATATGAGCTTTAACATGACAAACTTCCTGATTTATCGTTTTTCCATGTATTTGGTGCACTCTGCTATCCGAAAAATGATAGTGAGAATTTAGGTAAGTTACAACTAAAGGCTGATATTGGTATTTTCATTGGCTATGCACCCACAAAGAAAGCATTTCGAATTTACAACCGATGTGCCAGACGAATCATTAAGACAATTCATGTAGACTTTAATGAGCTAACTGCAATGGCTTCTGAACACAGCAGTTCAGGACCCGCACTTCATGAAATGACTCATGCAACAATCAGTTCAGGACTCGTACTAAAACCTCCTCCTTCAACACCATTTATATCACCTTTAAGAACTGATTGGGATATTTTATTACAACCGTTGTTTGATGAATTACTCACTCCTCCACCTAGTGTTGATCACCCAGCCCCTGAAGTTATTGCTTCAATTGCTGAAGTAGTTGCTCCAGAACCCGCTGCATCAACCGGTTCACCTTCCTCAACAACAGTTGACCAAGATGCACCATCACCTGGTAACTCTCAAACAACACCGGAAACTCAATCTCCTATCATTCCTAA
>BQNB010151782.1:0-15855 GCA_026074375.1 Tanacetum coccineum | reverse complement strand
TTAAGTATGAAATCTCATTAGTCTCTAGTAAATCATCATTACCTAAATGGCCGTTAATGACACTAAAATCACCAACATTCGAAACAAAAGAATGTTTAATATGACATTGATTCTTAAGTAGTTACATCAGTTAAAAAGAAGTAATTTACAAGATGAGCTAAAAAACATCACGTGATCATATAAACACTCAATGTTAACTAAGAGCGCTAGGTACCGTAACACCATTAACACCGACACATCAGCGCCACATCAGCTTTAATACCATAACAACCAACAACCCAGAAAAACCCCAGGTAATCATAACAACCATAACATCACTTTTTAACAGACCCCACACAATTTTTTTTATCTTACCCAATTTTTTAAAACATACTAAATTCATTTCATTAAATTAAAAATAACACAAATACAATCCATAAAAACAAAAAAAAACATTCGAAACTTAATAAAACAAACATACGAAAATTAAAAAACTACCTCTCTTTGAAGCTTATAAGCCTTCATGAGCCTTAAAAATATAGGGGATTTTATATATCAGTAGAAAAGATTCAAATATATGGTAGATAAGATAGTTGGTTAAGCATTAGCAATATGCATGAAAAATGATTAAAACTCGGTAAACAAATTAGTAAGACAAATAGCAATACAAAGTGTAAAAGAAGTAGACACAGGCCTAGATTTTACAACCTCTTAATGAAACGGGGGCAAATGAGTTAAGGGATGATATACGTACTCAATGTTGGTGATTCTATAATACTTAACTCTTTGTTAACTATTCTATAAATTACCTCAAAGGAAGAAAAGTATATTAATTGAGTTAATAAGTAATTTAAAACCCTTCGATGTTATAAATTGGGGTGTGTGAGAATGTGATGATCCTGGATAACTCGCTTATATCGTGTAACAATCCACTTTACAAGATGAGCTAAAAAACATCACGTGATCATATAAACACTCAATGTTAACTAATGGACGGTTAACATCTCACCGGCAACAGCCTCAAGATTAGTTTTTTTTACCAATACTCATTTCATAACAAGGCACGAATAAAAATAATTATCGTACAAAGATTCAAAGAGACCTGTAATAAAGCATTAGACCTAATAAAAATCTACCAATCTAATGCTAAATACACTAACGAATGAAAATGAATATACATAATCGATTAAGGCAAAATTTATTTTCATACAACCAAATTAGATTTTGAAAAAAAGAAAAGTAAAGATTTGTTGTAAAGCCAATATAATTTTTGTATAATAAGATTAGATTTATATAAACCTAAAAACCACATTAACAATTAAGAATCTTATACTTATGATTCCAACGACATTCTCATCAGAATTAGGCGGAAATCAAAAGTTAAAGATAGACGAAACCAACCTATGTTTGAGCTATGAGATGTTGAATTGGCTTTAGTATTGTGAAAGGATTTAGGGTAGGGCATAATCTGTTTTCTTTATAAGAAAATAATGAGGGGGAAATCAAAGTTTTAGATAAGCGGGGAGAATGCATTTCAAAATTTTGGCTGAAAAAGTAGCAGGATATAATTTACTTGGGATTTTATTCATCTTATTTTTTATTTGACTTAAACCAAAGGTTGTATTGCTCAAGTCAAAGTGTCAATATGCGCCTACAAGGGGTGAATCAGAAAAACCAGAAATAACAGAATGAAACTATAAATTGAAACCGAATCGAATTTGCTGAAACCGAACCGAATCGAACTACAAATTCAGTTTTCGGGTTGAGATATGAGTTTGACATTCTGAACCGAAAACCGAACCGAAAATCGAATTAATATAAAAATATTATAAATTATATTGTTATAAGATCATTAAAATTTTATTCTAGTATAAAAATCACTTTTTATGCTTGAAATAATTTTTTTTGCTAAATATCTATGTAATTTTTTTTAATAAATGGTGAAATTCGGGTTATTCGGGTCAATCCGAAAACCGAATCGAATTCAAATTCAGTTTTCGGTTCGGTTCGGTTGAATTCTAGTTCGGTTCGTTCGGTTTTCGGGTTGACAAAAAAAAAATTTAACCACACTAACCGAACAACCCGATAACCAAACCGATCAACACCCCTAATATGCACGATCTCAACATTTGTCACTTTCACTTCTCTTTCACTCACACACAAGAAAGCACCTTTTCTAGTCACGCAAACCAAAACCTCACTTTTGGTACCTACCATACTCAATTAAAACCAAGGTTATAAATAGCGTGATGCGTGGCGTGGCGGCATACCTCAAGCCTAATGCCTTTGCGATCATGTCGAAGCCTTTGCGTTTTTAAGGCGTGACTTAAGGCGGCAAAAAATATGAAAGCATTTGTATATTTATATCATATTTCATATATATTGAGCTTTCAAAAAACGTTGTACATAATGAATAAAGTTAAGAAACTATTCATACATGTGATCTTCTTCATTAAAAAAAATTATCGGAGTTGAATCTGAAAAACCTGCTACACATCACGCCTTAGCGCACCTTATCGCGCCTTATCACGCCTCATCTCACGTCACGTCTAGAGTTGACGCTTTGGTCCATTTCGTAACGTAGAGGTCACGCCTCGCGTTCTAACGACGCCTTGGCGCATCATTTAGAATCCTGATTAAAACACAAAACATCAACACAAAAATCATTTAAAAACACAAAACCATCATTTGGCGCAAACTAAATTCTTCACATTTTGTTTGACGCAAGGGGGAGGGGGTGTAGTGGCACCGGTTTAGCGCGAGTGCACTTAGCTTATACTTACTGTGGAAACTAGAAGGGGGGGTTGAATAGTTTACAGGTTCGTTTTACGTTTTAAAAGTTAGCTTTCAAAATATTTAGATTCGAGTTGTATGTTTAACCAATTCACAATATGAACAAACAATATAACAATCTAAACTAAAGCTAAATAACAATGACAATAATATGAAGAGATAAGGAAAGGAACAATCAAACCAAGACGCCAAGATTTTATAGTGGTTCGGCTACGAAGCACCTCTTCGCCCTACTCCATTCCCCGAGTATCCTACTCGAGATTTCACTATGTCAGCAAGCTCCCTTTAGGCGGAGAAAACTGTTTACACGTCGCTTACGTTATTTTCGACACTAAGCTAAATGTCGAGTCCTAATATTAGCTAGAACCAATCTACCACTTCACAATCAATACACAATCACTAGATCTACACTATCGGATTTACACACAATCCGAATCACACAAATACACAAGATAATTACAATAGAGATTTGGTACTTAGAAGAAAAAAAGGAGAGATCTCTAAATAACAATCTGTTTCTTGACGAATACGAATGTTCTTCTCTTGCACTTGAATGAGAGGAAAAATATGAGAAGAAGATATTAGATCACTTGAAACAAGATCTAAGAATGTTAGTGATCAAGAGATTTAGAGAGAAAAATAAGATTTTTAGAGAGAGAACGTTATCTGAAAATTTCATGCAAAGAGGTCTGATTTTCTACAAGGAATTAAGCAATATTTATAGGCAAGAAAATCCAACGGTCACTGGGGGCGCCGGTCAGGCGGTCACAAGATATATAGGGGGCGGCCAGATAGACTACACTCCCTTTTTTATCTTTTGTGGAGAATGTTGTATTGGTATGGAAACCTTCCATTTACGGGGAAAGGAAATATTTGGAATTTAAATTTTTTGAATTTCAAATTTTAAGTTTTAATAAAACTTTTCTTTTAATTAGAAAATATTTTGTATAATTAATTTTGTGAAATTCTTTTGTAAAAATGTAATGGATAAGAGAAAAATAGTTTCTTGATAACTAATCATGCTTAATGATTTTTTGTTCATACCTTAAGTGATTACTAATCTTAGAAATGAAATTTTATGATTAATAATTTGTAGACGTTTAATTTTATCGTAAACGTTTTTACATTTTGTTATTATCAAAACGTTGAGAGGTCGAAAAATATAAATAACGTTTTTAGACATTATTTGTATTAACAATCTCCCTCTTTTTGATGATGACAAAATATAAACTCATTTTGTATAAAATTAATAGTTACACATTATTAATGAGTTTTGTTCCATTTCTTCCCCTTTTTGTCGAAGTCAAAAGGAATGATCGTCGAGTAGTTGTAGGAAGAAAGAAATCGACGATATCAAGACTCCCCTTGATGTATGCTCCCCCTCGTTCGGGGCACCAAGAGATCGATCTTACGAAAATTTGTTTGCTACAAAACAAAGTTAGAGGTACAAGTGCAAGACAAATATCTTTTAAATAACACATTGGATTCAATTCACCCAAAAGGGAGTTTCATTCAACAATTAAGAAACTCATACAATAAAAAATACAAGTAATACATTCATACGACATAAAATAAAAACATAATAAGGCATAGATCTACACTCGTAGATTCTTGAAGTATAGAAGATGCCATAATCAAAAGATGGGTTGTTTATTAGTAGGTGAACTAGAGGGCTCAATTATGGTGAGGAGGTTGTTATTGAGGATGGAAATTGAGTGGAAGGACTAATGATGAGAGATTTGATACGATTAAGGTCATCTTTCAATGTATCAAATAGATTTTGAGTTTCCAAGCAACAATGACAAAATTCCGAATGAAAGTTTACTTGATCTAAAGAAGGTGGAGGGATATATGGTAAGGTAGGAGGTGAAGGATTTGTGGCTTTAATTGCTTGTTGGAGATTAATGTCAAGCATATTTGATAGGTGACGAATTTCATTTAGGTTTTGAGTTAAGTTTTGTGGAGGTGAAGAGGATAAGAGAGAGTTATTTGAGATAGGAGAGGTAGGAGTAGTCCTATTTGGTGAAGGAGAAGGTGGTGAAGGAGGAAGACCATGACTTTGTCTCTAAGGTTCGAGAATGGCCCTTTGGTATTTTCGTGAGTAGTCACGAGAAGATTTGCTAGAGGATGACATTGAGATCTTGAGGAGAAGTGAAAGATATAGAAGGGAAGAGGTGATTGAGATGGAGAAGAATGTTATTCATATATAGAGGAGTTTTGGGAAAGACATGGTAATGGAGAATGAAGATTCTAAGAAGTGTTTTGTTTAGAAAGGAAAGAATGGCTGGACCTAAGGAGAATAGGGTCAAAGTTGCAGAAAAAGAGGAGACCGGAAAATTTCATGGTTCCCCTGATGGCGGTCCCGTAAACCTTAGGCGGTCCCATATATATTAGGGGGCCGCCCTTCATTTTATAAGCCGTTCTTTAGAGTCTTACGAAATTTTCCAAAAGTTAATCGTTTTTTAGAATAACCTAAGTGGGTTGGAAGGATGATTGTGGCATTTCCATCTCTTCAAGAATCACATAATCTAGCTAAAAGAGAAGAGAAACTCATGCAATGGGTCCAATTGGAAGCATAGAAGTGACATAAATGTCCATAAAGTGTCATATAGAAAGCATGAAATAATAGTGACTAAGACAAGTTATACACGTACTAGAAAGACTGAGATAGAGGTTATTACATAGCAATAATAATAGTACGTATGTCTAGCAATAATACTTAATAGAAATATCTTAAATGAAATTCGAGTCATTACTTGAGACTTCTTCAGAGGATATGGAGATAATTGCTTGAAGATGATTGTGATGAATCCAAAGTTTCATGGATGGCCAATATGATATATATTTTGATTTTTGTAAATGTGGATTAATTCTGATGAGGTAATCATATAGACGATTTGAAATAATTCCATATGGCATTGGAGAGTTTGGTTGATTTTTAATCTTTTCAACTCGTTTGGTTAGAAAATAAGCAAAGTTGAAGGGAGTACTTGTTTGAATGCAATACATCATGTGACATGATGATGCGGGGAGAAAATTTGAGTTGTTTTGAGTGCCAAAGACATTATCTTGAATGATTTCATTCCAAGATCTCATGTCATGACGAAGTTTTTCTTTAAGAATTTTGTTTGGAAAGATGGTTTGTCCAGTTGTTGTGATTGATTGAATAATTTCATTTGGTGTTGGAATGTGTATTTGGTAAGGTGTGTTTGATTCTTGATTGATTCTCAAAGAGTCGAGAGATAAATCTTCAGAGTAAGAACATTCTCCTTCACATGGAATGGAAAGAATCGAGACAAATGACTCTAATGAAAATTTGAATGTTCTTTTTAATGCCCATAATTTCAAAAAGATATTTTGTTAGGAACACGAAAGTGTCGGTCGCTTCCATAAATAATAGTCGTTAGCTCGTTAAGTAATTTTTAGAAACTTACATAGTTAGTTTGCTAAATTTTTGATAATTTGAAACATGAATTTGAATATTATCATATTTATGTAGATCAGAAAGATATTTGGAACGACTTCATGAATTGATGCTACACTCTAGGTTTTAAAATAAAGGTTTGAAGTTAATGGAAGATAGTTTTCAACAAGATTGTTGGAACGTAAGCTTTGGTGTACCCTTAGGTTTTTCATTTCCAACGCATTTCACCTAATTAAAAAGAGTGCCAATTTTATTAATGTTTTCTCACTGAAAAATCGGTATCTAGTGTGTGCCTAAATGAGACAAATGTGGAGTAACGATTAACTCGACCTAAAATTAAAATCCTAAGAGTTAATCTAAACGCTCCTTAGTTTGAATTTGCTCATCCAAACATGTCGAAAAATACATATGAATTATGTATCTCGACCTTTGTTCATGAGATCATTATGCATGTGTTTAAAAACGTTTTTAAGTTGTATTAACAATACATAACAGCAATTTTATTAAGTTCCTAACGTGAGTGATTTAAAAATAAAATTGGGTTCGAAATCAATTTTTAGACAAACTCACTAACATACGCAAATTATATGTCTACGGGAACCATATTAGTTATACATTATAACCTAGTAGTCCTAATTGTACAAAATTAAAAGAAAAATAAAAATCCCCAATTTCAATTTTTGTGTTCATCATGAACCCTAGACTCAAATTGAAAGATGTTGGGATTAAAAGCCTTCTTAATACTGCTAGTATTACTGCTGCTCTTATTGATGTTAATGCTGCTCAGTCAAACTTAATGCTGCTGGAGAATTCATGAAAAATTTATTCTAAGTGTTTAAGACTGTTGGTGAAGTTTACAACAGGGCCATACAAAGTTACTACTAGCTAAAGAAGTACTACTGCTCAGAGAAATGTTACTACTGCTAAGTGGAAGTTAAGACTAAAGCCAGAGACTTTTGAAGAAAAACTACTAAGTAGTTACTACTGCTAGTACAAAAGTTACTACTGTTAGTACAAAGTTAATGTTGCTGAAAGAGTTAATGTTGCTAGTCAAGAAGTTAGTACTGTTGGGTTAGTTAGTACTGCTTATGTGATTTGTATAGATATTTTTGGTAAAAGATATTTTATAAAGCTATTGTTTAGATGATTATGATTACTAAAAGTATTGTAAGCCGTTTAGGAATCCTTGGTGTATAAAATAGAGTCCAGGCATAGAGTTTTAATGGACCTAAACCAATACGAGTCATTTATAGAATAATCAAAGCTTCAAGGTCTTTGTTAACCCTAAGATACTTATTAAGTATCGCGTATTATTATAATATAGAGCTCTTGTTTGTTAATTGTTTTGTTCATTAAATAACTGTCCATTAAGACTTTTTTTCTTCTAATATTATAGATTAGATACTGCATAATCTTTAAAACATTTCACACAAAAGTTTCTATCTACTATAGTTGTGTTAGATTTATCTAATATAACTAATCCTTATAAAAGATTAAGGAATTTGATCTATTGAAGTGGGACCAACAAGTGGTATCACAACTTATTTCTTTGAGAAACTTTGCTAGAAGACATGGATCAAGATTCTACACACATAGTGTTTAGCATTTAAAGTTCCCAAGCTCAAAACAAGGTAGTTAGAGTTATGGAGGGAATTGAGGATTGATAATCAGTCCAAGATGATAGACATGCACTATGGAAAGTCATAGAGAATGGTGACAACCTTACCCAAAAACAACAATTAGGGAAGTGGAAGGAGTTATGACAGAGATGCCTATTACAACTGCTGAAGAAAAGGCTCAGAGAAGATTAGAGGTGAAAGCTAGAAGTACTTTAATGATGGGCATTCCCAATGAACATCAGTTAAAGTTTAACTCTATAAAGGATGCTAAGAAGTTGTTGGAAGCTGTTGAAAAGAGATTTGGTGGGAATGCAGCTACAAGAAAGACTCAAAGGAATCTCTTAAAGCAGCAATATGAAAACTTCACTGCTCCAAGCTCAGAGATGCTTGATCAAACTTTTGATAGGCTTCAAAAGCTTGTGAGTCAGTTGGAGCTTTTGGATGAAAAGCTTTCACAAGAAGATGTTAATCAAAAGTTATTAAGAAGTTTGTCACCTAAGTGGAACACACATGCTGTTGTGTGGAGGAATAAAGCTGATTTGGATACAATGAGCATGGATGATCTCTACAACAACCTCAAGGTGTATGAACCAGAAGTTAAAGGGATGTCTAGCTCAAGTTCAAGCACACAGAACATGGCTTTTGTGTCCTCTTCAAATAACAACACTAGCAGCACTAATGAAGCAGTTAATACTGCTCATGGAGTTTCTACTGCTAGCACTCAAGTTAATGTTGCTTACTCTACAAATATTGATAACTTGAGTGATGCTGTTATTTGTGCATTCTTTGCTAGTCAACCAAATAGTCCTCAACTTGTACATGAGGACTTGCAACAAATCTATCCAGATGATATGGAAGAGATGGATTTGAGATGGCAAATGGCCATGTTGACTATGAGGGCTAGAAGGTTTTTGAAGAATACAGGAAGGAAGCTTACTGTTAATGGCAATGAGACTATTGGTTTTGATAAGTCCAAAGTGGAGTGCTACAACTGCCATAAGAGGGGATATTTTGCTAGGGAGTGTAGAGCTCCAAGAAATCAAGACAACAAGAACAAGGAAAGCTCAAGAAGGAGTGTGCCTGTGGAAACATCTACTTCCACAGCTTTGGTGTCATGTGATGGTCTTGGTGGATATGACTGGAGTGATCAGGCAGAGAAGGGCCGAATTTTCTGCACTCATGGCTTTCTCATCTTCAAGTCCGACTCAGAGGTATCCAATGATTCTATTTGTGAAAATTCTTGTTTAGAAACCTTGAACTTCTGAAATATGCAAAATAATCAACCATTAAAAAGATTTAAAGAAATCTGAGTAAATGGTTCTAGTAATAAGACAGTTTAGAGTTTAGTGGAAGAAAAAGTTTGAACGTTTATAAAGCAAATGAGTCTATTTATTGTAGCAAGATAGTTAAGGGCTTAAATTTTTGAAATTTCAATAGGAGAAATAAATATTAAGACTTAGAAGGAAAGCTTGATATAGTTCAAAAAGAAAAATATGGCATTCAACCTAAATGTAGATTAAAATTTTGAACATGCATCTAAGAAGTTTAAACAAGCTTCATAGAGTGTCAGATAGTTGACATTGGCAAGAAAGGTTTTTGGCTAGGAAAATTATAATGCAGGTTCCACCCCCTACACAGGAAATTTCAGCCTCAACGCCTGACTTGTCTTTTACTAGTTTAGATAAGTTTGTTAATGAGCCTATAGTTGAGAACTGAAAGCCTATGTCTATGAAAAGAGCCTAAGTAGTTTATTGAAGTATAAGTGATGTCTCCCAATACCTGAATAATGGGTGTACGAGGTGAAGTGGAAGAGGATGTGTTCTCAGCTAAAACGGAAACAAAATAGTTAGGCCTAGTATTATTAAGAAAGATTTTGACAAATCTAAACAACAAGAAAAAACTGCTAGGAAAACTGTTAAACAAGTTGAGCAACATAGGCAAAACACTCACAGTCCAAGAGGCAATCAAAGAAATTAGAATAATATGATGTCTCAAAAACTAGGAAGCAATTTTGAGATGTTTAATAAGGCCTGTTATGTGTGTGGAAGCTTTGATCATTTGCAGGTTGATTGCAATTACCATCAAAAATAGTTTCAAAATCAAAGGATGGTAAAACCTGTTTGGAACAATGCTCAAAGGGTGAATCATCAAAACTTTGCTAAAAAGACTCACCCCTGTGCTAAAAAGAACTTGGTTCCAAGAGCAGTACTAATGAAGTCTGGTTTAGTATCAATTAATACTGCTAGACAAAATATTTCAAAAACAGCAGTATTGGTTAATACTGCTAGACAAGTTAATGCTGCTCACTCAAAAACAACAGTGAATGTTGCTAGACCAATGTCATATCTTTCTAAAACAGCACATTTAACTGTTAAGAGGCCCATTCATAAGAACACAACATTTAAAAACAGTAATATTAATCAAAGGGTTAATACTGTTAGGGGTAAAAAATTTAATACTGCTAGGCCAAAAGCAGTAGTTAATGCTGTTAAGGGAAATAATTTTAATGCTGTTAAGGCCTCAGCTTGTTGGGTTTGGAAACCAAAGCATAAAGTTTGTTAGACCAGTTTCAAAACACAACAGTCATCAACACCCTAATAAAAAAGTTTGATTATATTGATGCACAAGGCAGATCCAAGTCAGTGATGGCTTGGGTCCCCAAAAGAAACTAATTTTCTTATCTAATGTGCAGGGCAATCCACAAATGGATTTACAAGATCAAGGAGTGATTGATAGTGGATGCTCAAGGCACATGATAGGGAACATGTCCTATCTTACAGACTATGAAGAGATAGATGGAGGATATGTTACTTTTGGAGGGAACCCCAAAGGAGGGAAAATCACAGGAAAAGGTACCATTAAAACTGGTAATCTAGATTTTGAAAATGTGTATTTTGTGAGAGAGTTAAAGTTTAATCTCTTTAGTGTCCTCAACAAATGATGTGATATAAAAAGAATAGTGTTCTTTTTAATGACACTGAATGTATTGTTTTATCTCCAAACTTTAAGTTAATTGATGAAAGTCAAGTTTTACTTAGAGTTCCTAGAAAGAACAATATGTATAGTGTTGATTTAAAGAACATAGTTCCTAAAGGAGGTTTAACTTGCCTTTTTGCAAAAGCCACATCTGATGAATCTAAACTTTGGCATAGAAGGCTAGGTCACTTAAATTTTAAAACCATGAATAAATTGGTTAAGGGAAATCTTGTAAGAGGTTTACCTTCTAAACTTTTTGAAAATGATCAAACCTGTGTTGCTTGTCAAAAGGGAAAGCAGCACAGAGCCTCTTGTAAGTCCAAAACAGAGAACTCGATCATTCTTCCTTTACATTTGTTTTATATGGACTTGTTTGGTCCAACATTTATAAAAATCCTTAAAAAGAAAATGTATTTCCTAGTTGTCACAGATGATTACAGTAGGTTTACATGAGTTTTCTTTCTAGCTACTAAGGATGAGACTAGTGGCATTCTTAAGTCCTTTATAACTGGGATAGAAAATCTAGTAGATCACAAGGTTAAGGTGATTAGATGTGATAATGGAACTGAGTTCAAAAACAGAGAAATGAATCAATTTTATGAGATAAAGGGTATTTTGAGACAATTTAGTATAGCTAGAACTCCTCAAAAAAATGAAGTTGCTAAGAGGAGGAATAGGACACTAATTGAGGCTGCTAGGACTATCTAGCTGATTCTAAGTTGCCAACTACTTTTTGGGCAGAAGCAGTTAATACTGCTTGCTATGTGCAAAATAGAGTGTTAGTAGTTAAGCCTCATAACAAGACCCCATATGAACTTTTTCATGGTAGAACACCAACTTTAAGTTTTATGAGACCATTTGGGTGTCCTGTTACCATTCTTAATACCATAGATCACTTAGGCAAATTTGATGGTAAGGCTGATGAAGGTTTCTTTGTTGGATACTCTTTGAATAGAAAAGCCTTTAGAGTATTCAATATTAGAACAAGGATAGTGGAAAAAAACTCGAATATTAGGTTTAGTGAGAGTACACCTAATGCTATAGGTAGTGGACCAGATTGGCTATTTGATATTGATACACTAACAAGAACAATAAATTATGAGCCAATTGTTGCAGGTACACAGTCTAATGGTTTTGCAGGTACAAAAGCAAGTGATAATGCAGGTCAAGCTAGAAAGGAGACAAAACCTGTCAAAAATTACATTTTGCTACCATTATGGATTGTTGATCCACCATTTTCCCAAGATCCAAAGAGTTCTCATGATGATGGATTCAAACCTTCAACTAATGATGAAAAGAAGGTTAATGAAGATCCAAGAAAAGATAGTAAATGTAAAGATCAAGAAAAGGAAGATAATGTTAACAACACTAACAATGTTAATACTGTTAGTTCAACTGTTAATGCTGCTAGTACAAATGAAGTTAATGTTGTTGGTAGAAAAATAAGCATTTAACTTCCATTTGATCTAAATATGCATGCTTTAGAAGATGATATCATATTTGACTTCTCAAGAGATGATGAAGATGATGGTGTAGTGGCTGACATGAAGAATTTGGATACTACAATCAAAGTCAGTCCTATTCCAACTACAAGAATTCATAAAGATCATCCTCTTGATCAAGTGTTTGGAGATTTGCAATCAGCTACACAAACAAGAAAGATGTTAAAGAATTTGAAGGAACATGGGTTTATTAGTACTATTCAACAAAGAACAAATTATAAAGACCTTCAAAACTGCTTGTTTGCTTGCTTTTTATCACAGGAAGAACCCAAAAAGGTAATTCATGCATTGAAGGATCCAAGCTGGATAGAGGCTATGCAGGAAGAGCTTCTACAATTCAAGTTACAAGAAGTTTGGACTTTAGTGGATTTACCAAATGGAAAAAGGGCTATAGGCTCTAAATGGGTTTTCAGGAATAAAAAGGATGAAAGGGGAATTGTGATAAGAAATAAAGCAAGATTGGTTGCTCAAGGGTACACACAAGAAGAAGGGATTGACTATGATGAAGTCTTTGCCCCTGTTGCAAGAATTGAAGCAATTAGGCTATTTTTAGCTTATGCTTCATTTAAAGATTTTGTGATGTATCAAATGGATGTAAAAAGTGCTTTTCTCTATGGGAAGATTAAAGAAGAGGTGTATGTATGTCAACCACCAGGATTTGAAGATCCAGACTTTCCTGATAGAGTATACAAGGTTGAAAAAGCACTGTATGGACTACATCAAGCTCCTAGAGCTTGGTATGAAACCTTGTCAACATATCTGTTAGACAATGGTTTTTTAAAGAAGGGGCGACAATTGACAAGACCTATTCATCAAAATGACAAAGGGATATTATTAACGGTTCAAGTTTATGTAGATGATATCATCTTTGTTGCAACAAAGAAGGAGCTATGCATTCATTTGAGAGTTTGATGCATGAGAAATTTAGATGATTCTATAGAGAACTTACATTCTTCTTGGTATTACAAGTGAGAGCGAGAATAAGATGGCATATTTATTAGTCAAGATAAATATGTTGATGAAATTTTAAAGAAATTTAGGTTTTATAGAAGTCATACTGCAAGCACACCATGGAAAACTCAAAAGCCTTTGCTCAAGGATAAAGATGGTGAAGAAGTGGATGTTCATATGTATAGGTCAATGATTGGTTCATTGATGTATCTTACATCTTCAAGACCTGACATCATGTTTGCAGTGTGTGCCTGTGCTAGATACCAAGTCAATCCAAAGGTTTCACATCTTCATGCTGTGAAAAGGATTTTTAGGTACTTAAAAGGTCAACCAAATTAGGCCTTTGGTATCCAAAAGATTCTCCTTTTGATTTGGTAGCATACACTAATTAGAGAATTAGCGAGCAAGCTTGGATAGGAAGTCTACAACAGGAGGTTGTCAATTTCTTGGATGTAGATTAATATCATGGCAGTGCAAGAAACAGACAGTGGTTGCAAATTCCACAACAGAAGCTGAATATGTGGCTGCTTCAAGTTGTTGTGGACAAGTGCTTTGGATTCAGAATCAATTACTTGATTATGGGTACAATTTCTTGCATACCAAAATCTTTATTGATAATAACAGTACTATTTGCATAATTAAAAATCCTGTTTTTCATTCAAAAACAAAGCATATAGAGATCAGACATCATTTCATTAGAGATTGCAGTGAAAAGAAATTGATTCAAATGGTCAAAATCCATACTGACAAAAATGTTGCAGATTTGCTTACAAAAGCCTTTGATGTAAGTAGATTTCAATATTTGATTGCTAGTATTGGAATGTTAAATCTCTAAAATCTTTTATCTCTTTATGTTTTTGTAGAGTTTTGTATGAATTAGTACTGTTATTCATGTCATTAAAAGTTTCTGTTGTTAAGTATAATTAGTGCTGCTAGTTATACTTAATACTGCTAAGTTAATGCTGTTAGTTATACTTAATACTGCTGGTATAATTAATATTGTGAGAATTGAGAGAGTTGGTGAGAATAAAAACAGAAAGAGAGCTGTGTAAAACAGACAGAGTGATTTGGTGAGAAAAAGAATTGAGAGAGTTGGTGAGAATAAAAACAGAAAGAGAGCTGTGTAAAAACAAACAGAGTGATTTGGTAAGAAAAAGAATTGAGAGAAGTGGTGAGTTGAAAAACAAAAAGAGAGATGAATATATTAAAAACAGATAGAGTGTTTGGAATGGAATTAGAGTTAATACTGGTGACTCAAAGTTAATGCTGCTAGGCATAAATTTACTATTGCTGGTGAAAGTTAATGCTGCTAGGCATAAACTTACTACTGCTGGAGAAAGTTAATGCTGCTAGGCATAAACTTACTACTGCTGGTGATGGTTAATGTTGTTGAGGGTATTTTCATAAATACTTCGATTGAGAGTTTCAGTCACTCATTTAATCAATTTCATTCTTTCATATACTCCTTAATCATAAACCCTAACTCAATTTTATCATCCATCATCAAAACCCAACACAATGACGACCCTAAAGTTTGCTGATACTCACAACATGGTCGCGTTCTTGTCTAAACCTGCAAAAAGTGAAGGGTTTGAGCAGATAGTGGATTTTCTTAATGCACACACTATATAGTATTCACTAACGATCAATCCTACAATATATACTTCGTGCATTGAACAATTCTAGGCTACTGTCAAGGCGAAAACTGTCAATGGGGATGTACAGTTACAAACCCTAGTGGATGGAAAGAAGATCATCATTACTGAGTCGATTGTAAGAAGAGATCTTCAACTAGAAGATGCTGAAGGTGTTGATTGTCTACCCAATTCTACCATCTTTGAACAACTTACATTAATGGGGTATGAGAAAATTTCACAAAAGCTTACTTTCTATAAGGCAGTCTTTTCCCCTCAATGGAAATTCCTTATTCATACTATTCTACAATGCCTAAGTTCTAAGACTACTGCATGGAATAAGTTTAGTAGCACTATGGCTTCTGCAATTATCTTTAGCTACAAACCAGAAGTTCAACTTTTCAAAATAAAATTTTGAAAGTATGGTGAAGAACTTGGATAATGTGGGGAAATTTTTGATGTATCTAAGGTTTGTACAAGTGTTTTTGGATAAGCAACTGGAAGGGATGGCAACTCATGATAGAATTTATATTGCTCCCTCTCACACTAAGAAGATATTTGGGAATATAAAAAGAGAGGGAAAGGATTTTTTGGTAGAGTCACACCCTTATTTCCAACAATGGTAGTTCACAATCAAGAAGAAATGGGTGAAGGTTTAGCAATTCCCACTGATCCCCATCACACACCTACTTTTATTCAACAATCTCCTCAATCTCAGAAAACTCAAAAACATAGGAGGCCTAAGAAGAAGGACTGATAAGTGCTTAATTGTATATATTAAATACCCGGGATTTTGCCAAATAAAAGCCAAATAATGCCAAAAGGGTAGAAAAATGTGTGCTTTTGTGTCTATTGTGCAGGAGTTAATATGCAAAGACAAAAGCGAGCAAAAACAGTCAAAAACCGACAAGAAACGGAAAAGACAAGACAAGATGGGAAGCCAAATCAATCTCAAAAGCCGGATCAGCCCGATACAA
>BQNB010151781.1:0-15855 GCA_026074375.1 Tanacetum coccineum | reverse complement strand
ACAAGACCCCTTATGAACTTTTTCTAGGTAGAAAACCTGCCTTAAGCTTCATGAGACCATTTGGGTGTCCTATTACAATCTTTAATGCCATAGATCACCTAGGTAAGTTTGATGGAAAGGCTGGTGAAGGGTTCTTTGTAGGATACACTACCAGTAGCAAAGCATTCAGAGTATTTAACAGTAGAACTAGGATAGTAGAAGAGAACCTGCATGTTCAATTTAGTGCGAATACACATAGTATTGCAGGAAGTAGGCCAAATTGCCTTTTTGATATTGTTGCACTAACAAAATCTATAAATTATAAGCCAGTTGTTGCAGGGAATCAATCTAATGGTAGTGCAGGTACAAAAGCATGTGACAATGCAGGTAAAACTAGAGTGGAGACAGTACCTGGAAAAGATTACATACTGCTACCATTATGGACTCATGATCCACTATTCTCTCAAAATTTAAAGGATTCTCCTTATGCTGGATTCAAACCATTAGGGGAGGAGGAAAAGAAGGATGCTAAAGATCCAGGAAATCTAGGTGGTAATCCAACTAAAGAGGGTGAAAGAATTAATCAAGAGAAGGATGCAAGTGTTAATAGCATTAACACAATTAATACTGCTAGTGAAACTGTTAATG
Organism: Tanacetum coccineum; assembly: GCA_026074375.1. Lineage (NCBI taxonomy): Eukaryota > Viridiplantae > Streptophyta > Magnoliopsida > Asterales > Asteraceae > Tanacetum > Tanacetum coccineum. The sequence goes on along the minus strand of BQNB010151781.1, from coordinate 15,228 downwards.
CTACTAGCATAGAGGATAATGTTGTTGATGAGAATATAGTCCATGGATGTGCTGATGATCCAAATATACCTAATTTGGAAGAAATTGGCAAATTTAGTGATGCTGAAGATGATGGTGCAGAGGCTGACATGACTAATTTGGATACACATATCCCTGTCAGTCCTATTCTAACTACCATAATTCACAAGGATCATCCAGTTAAACAAATCATTGGAGATATACATTCAACACCTTATACCAGAAGGATGACAAAGAGTGTGACTGAACATGCTATGTTTAGCTCAGTGCAGCAAAGGACCAACCATAAAGACTTTTAAAATTGCTTGTTTGCTTGTTTTTTATCTCAAGAAGAACCCAAGAAGGTAATCCAAGCATTGAAGGATCCAATTTGGATAGAAGCTATGCAGGATGAGCTTCTACAAATTCAAATTACAAAAGGTTTGGACCCTGGTAGATTTACCAAATGGCAAAAGGGCCATAGGCACTAAATGGGTTTACAGGAACCAGAAGGATGAAAGAGGCATTGTTATAAAGAATAAAGCAAGGTTGGTTGCTCAGGGGTACATACAAGAAGGGATAGACTATGATGATGTTTTTTCCCCTGTTTCCAGAATTGAAGCAATTAGGCTATTCTTAGCCTATGCCTCATTTAAAGACTTTGTGGTGTACTAGATGGATGTCAAGAGTGCTTTTCTTTAGGGAAAGATTGAAGAGGAAGTCTATGTTTGTCAACCACCAGGATTTGAAGATCTAGACTTCCCAAACAGAGTTAACAAAGTAGAAAAGACACTTTATGGATTGCATCAAGCTCTCAGCGCTTGGTATAAAACCTTATCAACTTATTTGTTGGACAATGGGTTTCAGAGAGGAAAGTTAGAAAAGACTTTGTTTATCAAAAGGGTCAAAAGTGATATTCTGTTAGTTCAAGTGTATGTGGATGATATCATTTTTGGTTCTACAAAGAAGTGATTATGCACTGAATTTGAGAAGATGATGCATAAGAAGTTTTGAATGAGCTCTATGGGTGAAGTCACATTCTTCCTAGGACTACAAGTGAAGCAGAAGGAAGATGCGATTTTTATAAGCCGAGATAAGTATGTGACTGAGATTTTGAAGATATTTGGCTTTAGTGATGTAAAAACAGCAAGCACACCCATGGAAACCCATAAGCCTTTGCTCAAAGATGCAGATGGTGAAGATGTAGATGAAGACTTATATAGATCCATGATTGGATCATTGATGTATCTAACTTCTTCAAGGCCTGATATTATGTTTGGAGTATGTGCTCGTGTAAGATTCTAAGTCAATCCTAAAGTTTCACATCTTCATGCTGTGAAAAGAATTTTTAGGTATCTTAAAGGTCAACCTAAATTGGGCCTTTGGTATCCTAAGGATTCACCTTTTGATTTAGTAGCATTTACTGACAGTGACTATGCAGGAGCAAGCTTAGATATGAAGTCCACAACAGGAGGTTGTCAATTCCTAGGGTGTAGATTGATTTCATGGCAATGCAAGAAGCAGACTGTGGTTGCTAATTCCACAACTAAAGCTGAGTATATAGGTGCTTCCAATTGCTATGGACAAGTTCTTTGGATACAAAATCAAATGCTTGATTATGGGTATAACTTTATGCATACAAAGATCTATATTGATAATGAGAGCATAATATGCATAGTGAAGAACCTTGTTTTTCACTCAAAGATAAAGCACATTGAGATTAGACATCACTTTATCAAAGTTTCCAATGAGAAGAAGCTTATTCAAATGATCAAGATTCACACAGATCAGAATGTTGCAGATTTGCTCACAAAAGCATTTGATGTTAGCAGATTTCAATATTTGATTGCAAGTATTGGAATGCTTAACCTCTGAAGTATTGATTGAGGGGAGGTTAATTGTGTTAATATGCAGCGGATTATACACAAAGGATGGTTGGAATGGAAAGCAAAAGCTGCTAAGGATGGAATTGAGGTTAAAACTGGTAACTCAAGAGTTAATGCTGCTGGGCATTACTTAGTACTACTGAGCGAAAGTTAGTACTGCTGGGCAAAAGTTAGTGCTACCAGGCTAACTTACTACTGTTAGGTTACGTTTGAAGTTACAACTGCTGAGGGTATTTTTGGTCTATAAAACAAATACTTTGCTTATAGGTTTCCTTTATTACCTATTTAAGCGCATTTGATCACAACATAATCATTCTTAATCATTCTACTACTCTAAATTCACAAACCCTAACTCAATTTCATTGCCGATTCTAAAAAAATTGACATCCATAGCGGGCCTAAATTTTGCTGACTCACATAATATGTTTGCTTACTTGGAAAAATCCACAGAGAATGCTAATTTTGCTGAGATAGTAGACTTCCTAAACGCTAACCCCATAAGGTATGCCTTGACAGTTAGTCCTACTATTTATGTTTCTTTTATTGAACAGTTCTGGTCTACTGCTAAGATCAAAACAGTTAATAATGAAACACAGATTCATGCCAAGGTTGAGGGCAAGACAATAGTAATATCATAATCATTTCTGAGAAGAGATCTTCAATTTGATGATGAGGATGGTATTGCTTGTCTAACAAACACTAAAATTTTTGAAAACCTTCAATTGATGGGATATGAGAATCCTTTTGATAAACTTACTTTTTATAAATCTTATTTTTCCCCTCAATGGAAGTATCTTATACATACCATCTTACAATGTTTAAGTTCTAAATCAACTGCTTGGAATGAATTTGGTACTAATATTGCATCTGCATTTATATGTTTGGCTAATAATCAAAAGTTTAATTTTTCTAAATTGATTTTTGATGGTATGATGAGGAACTTGGATAGTTCTAAAAAGTTTTTAATGTATCTAAGGTTTTTATAACTGTTTTTGAACAAACAAATTGAAAATCTTTCAAACGTTAATGCTGTTTATGATACACCTTCTCATACTAAAAAGGTTTTTGCAAACATGAGAAGAAAAGGAAAAGAGTTTTTAGGGAAATTAACGCAACTTTTTGAGACTATGCTTATACAACAACAAGCAGAAGTGGGTGAAGGGTCAGGACATCCCACTGATCCCTAACACACACCCACAATAGCTTCACCATCTCAAGTTGAACCAATCACTGATCAATTATCATCTCAACCCAAAAAGACTCACATACCTAGGAAATCCAAAAGGGCCACTAAGATATCTCAGTCTAGTGGACCTATTTCCCTTGTTGCAGATGAGACTGTCACTAAGGAGCGAGAAGACAGAATGGAAAGGGCTGCCACTACTGCTTCTAGCTTAGAAGCAGAGTAGGACAATGGTAACATAAATAGGACCCAATCCATGGAAACACTTAATGAGCCAAGTCCTCAGGGAACTGGTTCAGGTAGTAGTCCCAGGTGCCAAGATACCATATTGGGGGATGCAGAAGCTCAAACTAGGTTTAAGACTGCATCTAAACAATCCAATGACCCACCTCTCTCAAGAGTTAACACACTTGGAAGTGGGGAGGATATACTGAAACTTAAGGAATTGATGGACCTTTGTATAAAACTATGTGATAGAGTTCTTGACTTGGAGACAACAAAGACTGCTCAAGCAAAGGAGATTGCTAGTTTGAAGAAGAGAGTCAAAAAGCTAGAAAGGAAAAGGAAGTCAAAAACTCTAGGGATGAGTTTATTCAAGATTGGTACCTTTAAAAGAAGAAGTTTCGGTGAAGAGGATGCATCCAAACAGGGGAGGAATTTGAAACAAGGAAAATAGAGTTCAATCTTTAAAGAAAGTGATTTTGATGATAAAGGTTTTGATGTAGATATGGATGAAGTGTTCAAAGATGTTGAAGGAGATGCAGAGCAGGTGATTAGTGCTGCTTCAAATGAGGTTCCTACTGGTGATGCAGTTAATATTGCTGGTACTAAAGTTAATACTGCCAGTGCACCAGTTACTATTGCTGGTGTATCTGTTAGTACTACTGAACCTATTACTACTACTAGTGTTAATATTACTACTGCTAAATCAACTACTACTCCAACAACAACAACTGTTTTTGAAGATGAAGATCTTATAATTGCTCAGACTCTTGTGAAGATGAGGAGTGAGAAATCAAAGGTAAGAGGAGTGATTATGCAAGAACCTAGTGAGACTGCTACAAGACCAACAATAACACCTCAACAATATGACATAAAGACAAAGGAAAGGGTAAGATGGTTGAAAAAGAAAAGACATTAAAGAAAAAGGACCTAATCAAGTTTGATGAGGAAATTACTGAAAGATTTCAAGCTTAGATGCAAGCTAAACTAGAAGAAAAGGAAAGGCTGGCAAGAGAAAGAAAAGAAGATGCAAACATTGCTGAATGGGATAATATTCAAGCTATGATTGATGTTGATTATGAGCTAGCTGCAAGATTACAAGCACAAGAGCAAGAAGAGTTGACCATTGAGAAAAAGTTAAGCTTGTTTGTGGAGGTCATGGATAAAAGGAAGAAGCATTTTGCAAGACTTAGAGCAGAAGAGAGGAGAAGAAAACCACTAACCAAAGCTCAAAAGAGGAATCAAATGTGTACTTATCTGAAAAATATGGTTGGATTCACTCACAATCAGTTGAAGCACAAAAGCTTTGATGAAGTTCATAAGGCTTTTGACAAGACCATGAGTTGGATAGAATCATTTGTACCGATGGATTCTGAAGTAGTAAAAGGAAGTAAAGATATAACATAAGGCAGTGAGACTAGAGCAGAAGGAAGTACTAAGAGAGCAGGAGAAGATCCTCAACAAGATTCTACCAAGAAGAAAAAGATAGATGATGATAAAGAGAAAGAAGAACTTAAACAATGCTTTGAGATTGTTCCAGATGATGAAGATGATGTAACTATTGATGCTACACCCTTGTTTGTCAAAATTCCAATTGTTGACTACAAGATCTATCAAGAAGGGAAGAAAAGTTTCTTTCTGATTATCAGAGCAGATGGTAAGACTCATATTTATCTTACTTTTAGTAAAATGCTTAAGAACTTTGATAGAGAAGATTTGGAAGTTTTTTAGAAAATAGTCAAAGCTAGATTTAAGAAGACAGAGCCAGTAAATTACATGGATACTTTCTTACATATTAATTTGAAGACCATGTTTGAACATCATGTTGAAGATAGTATATGAAAGAATCAACAAGGATTAGTTAAAGTGCTGAATTGGAAGCTTTTTGATTCTTGTGGAGTTCATTGTGTAATAGTGCAGACTATACCATGTTATCTATTGGTTGAGAAGATGTATCCACTTACAAAGCACACACTACATTAGATGTTTAATGATGTGAATCTTCAGGTTGATTATGAGAGTGAAATGGCATATGAGCTTCTTAGATTAGTCAAGAAACAGCTTAAGGAAGGCTATGTACTTGAATGAAGTCTTTGGAAGCATCCTCCTAGTAAAGATAAAGCTTTTAATCAACAAACTTGAAGATTCAGAAGATGAACATCAACTTTAGGGGAGGATTATTAGGATTAAAATACTTCTTAGTGTTGTTGAAGTTACTGCTACTGGTTATGATTACTACTGCTGGTGAAGACTGAAGAAAATATTCTAAGTGATTAATACTGCTAATGCAAAAGTTAAGACTGCTAGGGTAAGTTACTGCTGCTCAAGAAGTTTAAGGAAAATATACTAAGTGGTTACTACTATTGATGTAAAGTTACTGCTGTTAGTATAAAGTTAATGTTGCTGAGAAAGTTAATGCTGCTAGTTATAAGCTAGTACTGTTAGATCAAGTAAGTACTGCTTATGGGATATGTATGAGATATTTTTGTAAAAGATACATATAAGTTATTTGTTTAGAAGATTATGATAACTTAGGAAAACATTGTAATCCCATTAGGACTCCTTGGTGTATAAAAGGAGGTCCTAGGGTATAGAGTTTGATATCACAAAAATTACAAGTCAATTAACTTCAAGGTTTTGTAAACTCTAACACTATTAAGAGTGTTTATATTATATTGAGGCTAAAAGTTTGGTAAACTGTTTGTTATTTTTCTTATTCATTATTGAAATTTCTTCTAGTATTATGAATAATTCCGCATATATCTTATGATATTCACAATCAAAGTTTCTATCATAGTTGTTTTGGATTTATTCAATACAACTTAGCCTTATACAAGCTAAGCAAGATCTATTCTATTGGGATCAACAAAAACCATCATTAGCACCCTGCATTCTGAAGGAAAAATCGTGTTTGCGGTTGCATCATCAGGTATCGCTTCTCTGCTTCTTCCATCAGGTCAAACTGTGCACTCTAGGTTTAAACTCCCACTAGAACTAACAGAAGAATCCCTGTGTAGGATTACAAAAAAAACTCACCTAGGAAAGTTATTAGCTGACACCGATCTTATAATCTGGGATGAAGCTCCCATAAATGATCTCCGTTGTTTGAAAGCGCTGGACAGCGGTAAGCCCAACAACATATTACTACTTGATTGTGTCATCGCGTAGGTGGTTATTTTAGTTATTAAGTTTTACATGTATATTTTGCCGACTTTACCTAAAACAACACTTTAATGGACAGTGTACCCGATCAGATGTTGCTTTGTTGGTAAGTAGGGTGTCGATCACTAAGAGTGAGAGCGTTAATCTTATAGTTTTATCAATATTTTGGTTAACTAAATTAAGTTAATTTAAACTATGTTAATTCAAATCTATGTTAAACCTATGCTAAACCTAGTTCTAACAGATAAAGCGGGGGTTTCAGTCTAAGAGACTGGCACAAGTTTGGTGGTGACTTTAGATCAATTTAAAACATAATAACACATGTAGGCAAATAATCAAAAGATAGAAGAGCCGTCTAGCCAATTATAAGAAACCTGTATTAACCATGATAAATCTAATTAAAACATAGGTTTTTTTATTTTAGTGCAACGAGTGCTTATCTCGAGGTGGCATACCATTCCAAGATTTAGGCGGTACTTCTTCCTAAAACCTAGACACGTAGAATTCTGTCACAATTAAACGCATCCGCATAAAGTATCCTATTTGCTGATTATAATCTATCTTGGGAGATTAATAATGGTGATCTTCTTAAACCCTACCTCATGGAGACTTTACCCACTTACTGCTTAATGGCTCTTTATATACTAGTAGTCCACTGTCTGAGTCTTTACCAAAGGAATCAATACGTTATTTGTTGATCTCAGGTCACCTGCTAGTCCAACTTGTTCACATAAACCAATGGTAAAGATAGGTCAATATTTATGATCCTATTACTATATATATATATATATATATATATATATATATATATATATAAATTGAAGATATGGAGAGCCATCTCGACATCTAGATAGCTAGATATTTTGCATTCCTAAATCTAGTTGAATGATGGGTCGCATACTTCAGCACATAAACAAGTATGAATTGATAAACATAATCAACACCAACGATAAATTAATCAATCGATATAAACAAACTAAACATTTAAATCTTCATAATCATGGCTAATACCCAAGGGTATTAGCCCTTAACCATTGTAATTAATACAAGAATAATCAACCAGCCAAGGTAAACTAACCGAGTTAAACGAATGATACCAAAATTCGAACGATTATAAGAGTATAGGTGATTACAAGGTGTTTCCTATGGAATTAGAAGCTTTGCTTGACCTCTTCTGCTCTTCTTATCTTCTGAAAATCAACTTTTGTGGTTAGGGTATCGAAAATATGATCAAGCACACTTAAAACTCATTTTTAGGTTTTCTATTTATAGTATTTGAAATTTGGTCGATATGCTGTATCGGTTGAGGTCAATACGGCGTATTGGGGGTTTCTTGAAGTAGGGACCACGTTCAATATCTTCTAGAATATTTAATTACTATATCTTGGATACAACGTATGATATATCCTGGATACGGCATATAGGTCTTCGTGGTTTCTTGTGAATTGCAGGCATAGATACGCCATATCTTCTTTGATGGAAACAGTGTAATGGATGTCAAAAAAGTATTTATTTAGTTTTCTTCGTTTAAGCTCCAGAATGCGTGCCTATTAGCTAATCTTCACAAAGTACTCCATAATTATTACGTATCTTAAATATAAAAATTAAATACCAATTCTTGCAATAATTATACAAAATGGGTAATTTAGATGGGATAAATGATGCTATAAAAGTGACGTTATTTGATGTCATCAAATATCCCCCAACTTGAATCCTACTTATCCTCAAGTAGCCTTTAAAAATTTATGAAAATGTATCCCAAATGATTTTTTCGTTAAGCATTTATTCGTTCAATTACCAGTACACAACCAAACACCTCGTGAAATAGGTAGATGAAAACACTCAAATCACTCGACTAATCTATGTGGTAACATGTAACTAATTCGCTCAATTGCTCGGTCGTGATGAGTATTCTATCATAGGCTTGGCAAGGATACACATCTCCACAACTAAAGATAAGTAACAAGTTTAGAAAGGTAACTTGGGTTTAAAAGGCTTAAAGGGTTTGATCACTCTTTCTAATCTCTATCGATACTAATATTCCAGAAAAGGTGATAAAATCACCCATACACACCCATAACGATGGGATAGAAACATATGACTGCATTCGAACCTTAACTCGAATAAGCTAAAGAATAGGACTAGTAGTCTTTACCAAAAGTCGTAAACCAGCAAGGGCGATAAAACACATATACACATCCATAACGATGGAATAGACATACATGATTGCATTAACCAAGGGTTAGGACGAAGAGTGATATAGGGTATGGATCTTCTAATCCTTTCTGCAAAATTAATAAACCAACAAGGCTGACAAAATCACACATACATGGCTGTAACGATGGAATAGACATATGTGATTGCTCGCTTCCTCATTCAAATAAAACCTAAGGATAGAGATTAGGAAAGGGAGATAATTGTTGTTAAATAAAAATTTACAAAAAAAATAGATTAAGTCCAAAAAATAAGGTACAAGTTGCTAGATACTTTCTCGACCATTCTCATGATAAAGACACATAAATATATACAAAAACGTCTTCGTCATAGAATAACAAAACAACCTTAGTTGGCGTTCCCGTAACGGTGAACTTCCCAATCATCCATACTATACATACTTTTACAAAAACAATTGGCGATATCTACCACTGTATACAAAACTTTACATCGTTGATTTATAACATGTATCAATGAATAATCGATCCTTCAAATAATACCATCGGTTTAAGCTTTAATGAACCAAGTATCTTCATAATTTCCTCCTCTTTTTTGCAGCAATTTTCTAATATTTTTTTAACAACTACAATCCTCGGTGTAATTTCACCATCTTCACGATCATAATATCTCCGGATAATTTCTTCCATAATTCTTCGTACTCGAATATACCAATAATTGCGAGAGTAGTAAAAATACATGAGTTTAACTACTTTTACATTCCCAATTGCGATATGTAATTTCCCAACCATACCAGAGATAGAAAATGACACAAGACATAAGAAATACATATTTTACACTAAAGCAACCAACAACTGATAAATGAAGTTAATCTAAAAGGGTAGGCTAAGTTGTAAAGGTGTAACGAAACAAATAGTTTGTGAAAACAGGAATGGTTAAACATGTTTTTCTAGGGAAATCTTACTCTTAAAATTAGAGTAAACAAAGGGTTTATACGGGGTTAACTAACCGATGTGGTTAATTAAATACACAACATATATATGCCTTTTGGATGTAATCCTAGAAATTTACCAATTTAAATAAGTTACTCCATCTAAATCCATAGTACTCATTATTATGGTCTCAAATAGATATACCAAGCCAAGTTCTAAAATCTGCAACATCACCGGCACACTCATATTTTTGTGAGATTTTGGTAAATTTTCGAAAACGGATAAGGCTGAATCCTCACAATATCTAATAAGGGTTTTATGTGCAGGTTATGTAACCAGTAATTTCACAAAAGTATGCTCAATTTTTTTTAAATTTAAGCATATTAATGTGAAAAATAGAACAAGTAGCGTTCTAATTCTCATCCCCCTAATTAAATTATACAACGCCCTCATTGTATAAACATAATAGTTAAAAACCAGAAATAAAAGAATTAAAACGAGAAACTCCCCTGATATTTGCTTGGTATGATTCTCCATGTTGAGTATATGAGCAAGAATATGTGTTGTAAATGCGTCTGGATGCCAGCATGACTATAATACACATAAGATTCTAGATTATAGATACTCCACCAACATTGTTGATTTCTTTCCATTGAGCGTCTGTGTAAGATATAAGAAAACTATGCAAACCTATCTCTGGTATTCTATGGTTAAAAACAAAAAATAGACTGTACATGAAGTCGATAAGCCATATCCCAAAACCAGGATACATTGTATTGAAACCTGTAGAAAGTATCTAAGTACGGTTCAGTCTGCTAAATACGCCGTATCATATAATGAATGTGCCGTATAGACAGAACTAACAATAATGTTTTAAATGTAGAAAAATTAAAAGGACTAATAACGTCCATACATTCAATACGCCATATAGTATGGAGCGGATATGTTGTATTGATGTCTGGGAAGACAGACTCGATAAAATAAATTAAAAATAGTCTGGGTTGTCTCCCGGGAAGCACTTTTCTTTACAGCGAAGTCTTTAAGTTAGACTTTTCTTCAGCCTCTACATCGTATCTTCTTTGAATTCGATGACCTCTTTATCTTCCGTATCAATATGTCCATTGTAGTACTTCTTCAACCTTTGACCATTGACCTTAAAGCTAATTCTATTTTTATCGGTGATTTCCACGGTCCTATACGGATATACTATTTTTACCACATTTGGACTGTACCACTTTGATTTGAGCATACTCGGATGCATCCTTAATCGAGAGTTAAATAACCAGACCTTGTCTCCAACTTTAAAGTCCTTATCCCCTCGGAGCCTAGAGTCATGCAATTTCTTAGTTCTTTCCTTATAGATTCAGGTGTTCTCGTATGCTCTATCTCTTAATTCCATCAATTCATTAAGTTCTATGAAACGGTTTTTCGCTACAACTGCAAGGTCCATATTGCATTGTTTTAGTGCCCAATACGCTTTATGTTTGATTTCCACAAGTAGGTGACAAGCTTTCCCATAAACCAATCTAAAGGGTGTACATCCCGTAGGTGTTTTGTAGGCAGTTCTAAATGCCCACGATGCATCGTTGAACTTTTCAGACCAATCCTTGGGGTTATATCCAACTGACCTCTCTAAAATATGTTTAATAGCTCTATTGGTCACTTCAGTTTATCTATTGGTTTAAGGGTGGTATGTTGTTGATAATTTATGAGTCACTCCATATTTTTACAAGGCTTTTTCTAATTGAAAGTTACAAAAATACGTCCCACGATCACTAATCAAATATTTAGGAACTCCAAATTTGGCAAACAACCCTCTTAAAATCTTAATCACAACACGGTCATCATTCGTAGGAAGTGCTTGAGCTTTGACCTATTTTAATACATAATCGACCGCCACTAAGATATATTTATTACCCCTCAAGGTTAAGAAGGGGACCCATAAAGTCTAGTCCTCATATGTCAAACACATCACATACCTGAATATTGTTTTGAGGCATCTCGCTTTTTGATGATATGTTTCCCGATCTCTGACATGCATCACATCTAATTATGTAATCTTTAGCATCCTTAAAGATACTAGGCCAAAAGAATCCTGATTCATAGACCTTTCTTCCAGTAATCGAGGCACTGTAATGTCCCCTAGTTGGTCCAGAATGGCAGTGTGCCAAAATTTCAAGGATTTCGCTTCCAGCAACGCATTGCCTCATTATATTGTCTAGGCATAACCTGAATGTGTATGGTTCATCCCAAAAATAGTTCTTTACTTGAGAGAAAAACCTTCTTCTTCTTTTCGGTGTCTATTTCGGAGGCACAATCTTTCCAACAATATAATTAACAAAATCAGCATACCATGGCTCATCGTCATTCAGCTCGGCTTTCAATATCATAAGATGTTCGTCAGGAAATTCATCGGCGATCTCTTCTTTTGTGAATACTCCCAAATCCGGGTTCTCAAGTCTTAACAAGTGATCTGCAGCTAAGTTGTTTGCCCCTTTTTTGTCCTTAATTTTGATATCAAACCCTTGAAGAAGAAGAACCCACCTAATAAGCGTAGGTTTGGCATCTTATTTACTGAACAAATACTTCAAAGTAGAATGGTCAATGTAGACTATGGTTTTTGATAAGATACGATAGGGACGAAACTTATCAAAAGAGAAAACAACTGCAAGAAGTTATTTTTCAGTAGTGATGTAATGTTCTTGGGCATTATTTAGTATTTTTCTAGCATAATATATCAGTTTGAATTTCCAATCAATTCGTTGTCCTAAAATAGCTCCAACAGCAAAGTCACTAGCATCATACATTAATGCAAAGGGCACATTCCAATCGGGAGATATTATGATAGGCGTTGTAGTTAATTTTTCTTTCAAAATATTAAACGCCTTTTTGCAATCATCAGAAAAATCAAATTTTGCCTCTTTCATTAAAAGTTGGGTCATTGATTTAGAGATCATGGAAAAATCTTTTATGAATCTTCGATAAAACCCAGCATGGCCTAGGAAACTTCTAACACCTTTTACGTTTGTTGGGTAGGGTAACTTGGCTATTACATCAATTTTATCTCTATCTACTTTGATACCTGCCCTAGAAATTTTGTGTCCTAACACAATGCCTTCTTTTACCATAAAATGGCACTTTTCCCAATTCAGCACAAGGTTGGTTTCTTCACACCTAGCAAGCACGTTATCTAAATTAACAAGACATCAATTAAAGAAGTTACCAAATACCGAGAAATCGTCCATGAATACTTCCATAAAGTCTTCCACCATGTCATGGAAAATTGCTGTCATGCATCTTTGAAAAGTCGCAAGTACGTTGCATAATCCAAACGGCATTCTCCTGTGAGCAAAAGTTACATAAGGAAAAGTGAACGTTATATTTTCTTGACCTTCAGGTATGATTAGAATTTGGAAGAATCCTAAAAAACCATCAAGAAAACAGTAATATTCGTTCCTAGATAAACGTTCTAACATTTGATCAATAAATGAAATAGGGAAATGATCCTTTCGAGTTGCATCATTAAGTTTATGATAATCGATGCATACTCACCATCCAGCAACTATACAAGAAGGAATTAATTCGTTGTTATAATTCAAAACTACAGTCGTTCCTCCTTTCTTTGGGACAACATGAATAGGGCTAACCCATGAACTGTCCGAGATGGGATAAATCAACCCAGAATTAAGTAATTTTGTTTTTCACCACATCTTAGACTTTAGGAATTAAACGCCTTTGGGGTTGAATGACAGGTTTGAATTCATCCTCCATTAAGATCTTGTGTGTGTAGAATGACGGACTTATTCCCTTGATGTCTGACATCTTCCAAGCAATTACTTCCTTGCATTTCTCCAATACCTGCAAAAGTAACATTTCTCCTTTTCGAACAACTTAGATGAGATAATTATAGGAAAGGATTTATTACCCTGCAGATATGCGTATGCTAAGTGGTTGGGTAAATCTTTCAGCTCAGGTTTCTTTTCATCAATCTCATTGGTACTAGCCGAATACAGTGTTTACTATTTACTCCATCAGTCCTCGCTGTTTTCTGTGCTTCAGAAGATGACGTATTGACTGAGTCGATACGCCGTATTAGCATCTCAGTATCAGAATTGTCATCAGAATTATTTCCTATAGAATTATAGCTCTCTAGGTCTGATTGATAAACCAATTTGTCCAGGCCCTTAAGTAAAAATGAATCCGACTGATCACTCCCTAACAATTCTTGTGTTTCTATGTTGATTGTGTTATCTTAGTCATCTATGCCATAGCACTCATCATCGTCAGCGGGTGGTCTCTTTATTGATTGATCTATGTCGAATATTACTTCATCATCCCCTACCCTAAGTGTTATCTTTTTATTAAATACGTCTATCATAGCTCGAGCTATTGCCAAAAATAGTCTCACTAAAATTATCGAAACTCTAGAGTCTTCAGGCATATCTAAGATAAAAATATCGATAGGGAGGATGAATTTATCAACTTTTATAAGCACATTCTCTATTATTCCCCTTGAGTACTAGATGGACCTATCTGCAAGTTCTAAGCTCATTCTAGTAGGTTTGGGTTCCCATACACCTAACTTTTCATACATCGTATATGGCACTAAACTTATACTAGCTCCTAGGTCTGCTAACGTATTATTAATATGTAAGTGGCCAATATCATAAGGAATAGTAAAACTCCCTGGATCTTTTTCTTTAAATGGTAGCTTGTTTAGTAATACGGCTGAGCACCTTTCGTTTATTGTAACTGTATAAGCTTCTTCGAGTCTAGCCTTATTGGTCAGCAAACCTTTCAAAAATTTGGCGTACTTTAGCATTTGAGCTAGGGTTTCGATGAACGGCAAATTGATATGTAGTTGCTTTAGATTTTCTAAGAACTTTCATTGCTGAGCTTCTTCTTTTTCTTTTCTCAGCCTGTGGAAAAAAGGAATTGATGATGTTTGTATCTCAATTGATGGTTGAACAACTTGGTCTTTGGTTTTCTGAGGTTCATCTTCAACAAGGACTTCTATTGGTGCAATTGGCTTGTCGTAATGGAGCACCGAAGGTTCTTTGGTATGTATGTTGGTATTGTCATCTTAAATACCATGAGTTGTCATTTTTCTACCTCTAGTAGTTACTCCTTTAACTTTTCTATTTGATATTAGAGTATTATCTATTACCTTTGACAACCCATGCACCTCAAACCTGAGCTCGCTTAATGAATTGTTCCTTTCTTTAAACAAGAGTTTGTTGGATGTTTTGAATTCTCTGATGAATGCCCTCATCTCCTTGTGTTCTTGCATTCCTTCGTCGATAAATTTGTATACCGTTTCTTCCATTGTAAATCTTCTCTCTGGATAGGTGAACTGAAATGGATGAAATCCGAATGCAGTTCCCAAAAGGAAAGACATGATTTGAAGTAAAGCTATTCTAGAAAAATAAACTTGCAAAGTTACTGAAAGCTACAGCCAATACGCCGTATACAATTAGTTGAATACGCTGTATTTCTTGCCATAATGGATATGCTATATTTGATAAGAAAATTAGATACGCCATATTCAACTTGGTTAATACGCCGTATCAGGTTATTGATCAGAACAATATAGAGAAAACAATAAAGCAAACAAAACAAACACACAAGCAAACAAAGAAATATACAGATTTTTACACTAATTTAAATTACACTA